>KZ107231.1:0-61489 GCA_000504365.2 Pseudocercospora pini-densiflorae CBS 125139
TATAATAGCGATATCGGTATTATATAATATCGATATATCGTTGTAGTATATACCTTAGTTAACTAACGCGTATACTACGAAGGCGCGGATCTACTAGGTATCGCGAGGGTCGTTTAGTAAGACTACGTTAGAAATACTTCTAGATAAGTATATACTTAGCTAGGAGAATATTAAAGAAGAAAGAAAGGACCTTATACACTATATAGCTAGGCAAGGCCCCTTTAAAGTATACTTAGATTACTATAATTAACGCCGAAGCGTAGTCGAACTCGTAGTAGACTATCTATCTTTATAGTTCTTAAGTTAGGACCCCGAAGAATTATCGCTATAATAGTAGCGTAACTAGCTTTAAACTTTCTAGGCTTTATTTATCTAGTTTATACTAGACAAACCTCTAGTCTTTCTTCGAGACGAGTATACCGTAGCGAATAGTAACGATAACTTAGCCTCTAAATCCTCCGAACTAGAAGCTATATTAGAGAAGTAACTAAAGCTAGAGAAGTAAGGAGGAGTACGTCGTTTAGCTAGTATATCGAGCCTAGGCGAGTATCTAACTAGCCTTAATTAAACGACGTTAGGCTTCTAGGTTTTAGTTGTAATACTATAGCCTATACTATATACTAACCTTATCGTTACCGTCTACCTCTTTAGTATAGTATTTAGCCGAGATAAAGTATAGTCCCTAAGTAGTACTCTATAGGCTACGCTACGTCGATTCCTAGATAGTAGTAGCTATCTAGATATTGCCCTTATTAACGTAGTAGTACTATTTAGCTAGTTGTAAGACAAAGTAGGATTCGACGATCTTAGTTAAGGCGACGCCGTTTTCTTTATAGATAGCGTTATATTACCTCTAAGATTACGCCGACTCTATAACTCCGACGATTTCGAAATTGCGATTACGACGTATCGTTATAGTAGTAGGCGCCTAGGTAGTAGACGCGATATCTATCTTTTCGTTAGCTTACTCTAAGATAGTTATAAGTATAAGGGACGTATTCTTAAATAGGTACATAGACGTAATAAGTAAGGCTAGGAAGAGTTAATAAATACTATAAAGCGTATTAATCCTAGTATATTCTTTCTAAGTAATATACCGAGAGAAGGAGTTAAGAGGCGTAAAATAATAGGTAGTAACTTATCTATAGTTACGCTAGCGAACGCGTAGTACGTACTATCTACGAATACTACGAGATAGTAGGAATCTAAATTCCCTTTTAAGCCTAAAGTAGACGAGCTATTTACTAGCTAGGATCCTAAAGACTTTACCTTAGATAACGAATTACTATACGTATATAGAGAGATACAACCTTTACTAAGATTATCTCCCTAACTTTTAACTAACGAACCCTGCTCTATCGAAGATATCCTCGCTAGAGTACCTACAAATATTCGTAATACGGATATAGTAAGAAAGCTCGTAGAAAGCTAGTTTAAGACAGCGTAAGCTACGCAAAAGCGAAGCAACTCGTAGTCCGAAGTCGAACTACTATCTAAAGGCGCTTTACTACCTCGAATAGGTAGAGTACTAGCAACTACGCTACTACTTATAGCGTCTACTTTAGAAGCTCCTATAATCCTAAAGACGCTAGTCTTAGGGCCTAAAGTTGAACCGCTATTCGTAGGCGCTTTATTACTACGAATAGCCGCGCTATTAGCCCTTATAGATTACTTTAGAACGCCTACTTTAGAAGCTCGCCCTACCGTACTAATACTAGTATTACGGCCTAAACTCGAACCGCTATCTAGACTCGCTTTATTACCTCTACGAAGTATAATATTCGTATAACTAAGTAGTAAAGCGCTAGCGCTATAGAGTAGGGAGTATATTTATAAGAGAGTTATTAGCGAGTAGTAGAAAGAGTAGGGCATATTGTTTAGTAGTATATACTCTAGCTCTAATAGGCTTTAGAAATTACTAAAGAAGTCTATACCTTTATAGCGAAATACTACTAACGATCTCTTAGAAGCTAGAAAGGCTAGCGTTGTAGCTAACTCTTAGGTACTACTAGCCCCTAGACCGTTAGTAGCTCGTTCGACTTCGAATAGTATATTCGAGATTTAGTCTAAGAGTACTAAGGGAACGAGGAATATACCTTTCTAAATCGATAACGATAATAATAAAGGTACTATATCGGCTCTAGCTATAACCTATTCGAGTTCGAATATCCTATCCGAAATATAAACCGAGAGTAGTAATTAGAGTCCTTAGCCTAATCGCTCTAAGGCTCTAATTAGTAGTATAGATAGTACTACTAATAATCTTACTAAGCCTAATAAGGCAGCTCTTACTATAATCGTAGAGCGAGTATAGAAAGATTAGGACGATTACGAAGATATAATTACTAGTAATCTCCTTAGAGCGATAGTCGAGGAGTTTAATAGTACGTAGGTAGCGATACTTAGCTACTTAGGTCCTATAGAGATCTAGAAGGTTATTTATATTCTAAGAAAGGATATTAGAGAATTCGAGGAGCCGAAGGCTAAGATCTAGTTGCCTTTTTTCGACTAGTAAAATAATACTTACTAGCTCTATATATACTAGGTCGTTAGCGTCCTAGTACTCTTACTATATCGATTATAGGTAGCTATAGATACTAGTAGGATATTAGTAGACTTTATAGGCCTTAGAAAATATATAGAGTAGATACTTGTATTCTACTTCTATAAACTAAGTATAGATATACTTTATAACTATCTATAGTAGACCGAGGGCGTTAGCTATAAAGGACGTAGATATCTAGCTATAGATACTCTCGTTAGATCTAAGTATCCTTCTAGTTCTTAATAGAATATCTAATATAAATATAAGTATAATAGTACCTTCTCGGGGTCGATATATATACTAGGAATAATAATCTATACTATTAGTAGGGGTCTTATCCTAGATACTATCTAGAAGATAAGATTATATATAGATCTCGAAGTAGCCGGTATTTATATAATCCACGTCGACGGTAGTACAACGGCGCTCCTAGTAGAGCTACGTATAACTCGTTATAATAAGTATTAGTATTTAGCTATACTATCCGCTAAACTATTCGTACCTAGCGAGAAGGATATATATAGAAATAAACTAAAGGAGCTTCCTAGATATATTAAGGGACTAATTATTAAGTACGATATACTAGATAGTCTATAAAAATACTTAATTATTATATCGAAGTCTTAGAAGTTCGTAGACTTCTATCGTAACTTCGATAGGATAGTAAAGTTTACGTATACTAATCTTATCTAGAGTAGTAAGGTTTATAAAACCTAACTAACTACGACGTCTACTACGATTATATATAATACCCTTACTATATCCCTCCTTTATTATAATAAGGCCTATAAGGCTTATTACGTTAATCTTAAAAAGGCCTACGCGTAACTTAAGCCCTTTAATCTAGATTTAGAGGAGAGTAAGGTAGTAAAGAAGAAGGAGAAGAAGAAGAAGAAGAGGGACTCGTAAGATACTAGCGAAAAGAGTCCTCTTATAGTAACGATCTTTAAGCTTAACTATAATACTAGAACTAGGTTGAAATTGTTTATAGTAACGGCTATACTAGTAATAAATAGCTAGAGGACTATCTATAATTAGGTATTATATTTCTAGTATTATAGCGAAAGATCCTATCTAGATAAGTCTAAACATAGATAGAAGTATAAATAAGATACTTTAGCTATGTTTACTAGTAAGGATACTACTAATAGTATAAAGGACTTCCTAGACCGGATTAAAGCAACCGATACCTAGAAAATTAGACTAGGAGCCGATGATTTGGAAGATAGGGCTACGATTATCGTAGAGCTCATACTAGGCTTGAAGGAGCTAATGCTTATAAGGCTGTATACGACCAGATAGCCCTTTGGATCGCGTAGCGAGCTCATTCCCTTAAGAAAGATAATTACCAAAACCGAGCATATCGTACTACCACCAAAACTCATTCATACTCTGAATACACAAATAGATTAGATTGTGGCCGATGTCCGAGCGATGGCTAAGAAGCAAAAGAGCGGAAAAATGGGCGCCAAGTTCGCAGAGAGCATATACATAAACAAGACATATCGAACACGCGTCTCCATCTCAATGCCGGCTTTGCTTATAGATGGGCTTCATCAGCGGATGACGGAGTGGGTCAAAAAGAACAACAATCCAGAAGTAATCGACAAATGGCTAAAGAAGCTGAGCTAAGATGAAGAAAATCCCGTCACAGAATACCATCTGAAGCTTACTCAGGATGAGTTTACCCACTTCAAATGGACCACGACAAATCAGGGCGGATGTCCGTACCGCCATTTCCTGAAGGAGCTCGTGAAGGGTTCTCCAAGAATATTAAAGGCGATCAAGCATGCGAAGCAGCATATGAAGAACTCATTGGAGGAGGGTACAAAGTCAGCCATCATGAGCACCCTGCCACCAGTCGCATACGTTATCGCATTGGTAAGTCGAGAAAAAACGCATGATGCTTGTTCAATACTAACTTGAGCTTTAGGAATGCAAGGAGCAAGGGATCGACTATGAATTCATCAACAAGGATACAACTTCAAAGGTTAAGACGGAGATCATTGAGAGGTACAATGAAAGCCAGGAGAGCGGGCCAAAGGTGATTGTTGCGTCTCTGCGCTGTGCCAACCAGGGCATAGATTTGATACAAGGTAACCTGATGATTCTCATCGATTGGGAATGGAATTTGGCGGCGGTGTATCAGGCGCTTGGGCGCCAACATCGCAACAAACAGACCAGGCAGGTCACAACGATTCGATTCGTATCGCCAGGTGTGAATATGGAACGCCAGATGATCGATAAGGCTACGAGAAGTGCGACGATGAGCAAGCTTGTAGCTGAGAGTAAGTAGCTCTGTTGAGAGGCGTATTGTTGAGGACAACACGATCAATCAGAAAGTTATGAGTCAGCAACTACGACGAGCAGGATGTATTGTCCACGTTGCAAATCATGGGCTAGAGTGCCTTCAATTTTTGGATAAGTCCCATTTCTGCTCGGCAGACACGCCACTATCGATCATCCTTCTAGACCTTGAAATGCCGACCATGGACGGTCTCACTTGCATCCGACACATCAGAGAGCGACAGAAGAACGGCAAGATCGTCAGTCATGTGCCAGTCATAGCTGTCACAGCCAATGCACGTTCTGAGCAGATCTCCACTGCCATTGAAGCGGGCATGGACCAAGTGGTGACAAAGCCCTTCCGAATCCCGGAGCTGGTTCCTCAGATGCACAGTCTGGTGGCCGAGTTTGCAGCAACGAAGGTTAACAGCGGCTGAAGTCTGATGATTACAACCTCGCTCTGCTGTTCCCCAGAAGCGAACGATGCTCCTCCACAAAGGCCCTCACAGCTGCGAGGAAACCTGCGTAATCCTGCTCAGAAAGAGCTAGGTTCAAGGCGATGAAGCCTCGGCGCGCAATGTAATAGCCTCGCTCTAATAGGAATAGGTGGAAGAGTCCTGCTAGCGTCGCATTCACATCCTTCAGTCCAAGATGCGACTTTATGGCTGATGCTGGTGTTTTCGTAAAGTGGAAGCACATTATCGATCCCACTCCGGTCACCTTCATCAGAGTTCCGCGGCCAATATCATTCAAATCTGCTCGGAGGCGCTCTCCCATCGCGTGCAGCTCTTCGGCACGTTGAGGCGTGAAGACTTGCTCAAGTCCAGCTCGACCAGCAGCCATCGTGAGCACATTGTTATTGAAGGTACCAGCATGAGCCAGCGCATTCGGCTTGCGAGGATCAAACAATTCCATGATCTCTTGACGGCCGCCGAAAGCACCTGCGAAGGTCAGCAGATTTCACATAAGACCTTTTGACTTCGAGCACTTACCAAAGCTCATCCCACCACCGATGTATTTGCCCAAAGTCGTCATGTCCGGTCTCATATCAGGACTCAGTTGGGACTGGATGCCTCCTCCATTATACATCCGAGAAGTCATCACTTCATCAAAGATCAAAACCGCCCCAATCTTGGTAGCCATTTCTCGCAGAAATCTTAAAAAGTCCATATCCGCTGGTATAGCACCTCCAGACCCTATCATAGGTTCAACAATAACCACAGCAATGTCATCAGCATTCTCAGCATCTTCCACCACTTTCCTCACCGACTCTTTATCATTATAAGTAGCCATGACATATTCGTGCGGAGCATTCACAGGACTTGACTCATTGCCTTTAAAACTGAATGCGCCTCCATGATATGCATTTGCAAAAACCAGAATCTTAGATTTCCTCGTATACACTTTCGCAGTAGCTAGTGCCATAAGCGTCGCTTCCGTTCCAGAATTCGTGAACCTGAGTAGATCCATAGATGAAAAGCGTTGTTTCACGATTTCTGCTAGTTTTAACTCGTCTTCATGGTGACTTCCCAGACTTAGACCTGACTTTGAGGCTTCGGAAATGGCTTTGAGGATCACGGGCTCGGAATGGCCGTACAGTCCTGCTGTGTATTCGCCGAGAAGATCTACGTATTCATGCCCATCTACGTCCCATAATCGCGAGCCCTGGGCTTTTCTGACGCTGATCGGGAAGGGTTGGTAGAAGAGGACTGTTCGAGTGTTTCCGCCTGGGAGAGATTTTGTGGCTTGTTCATAGATCGCTTTGCTTTTTGGGTTGCGAGCGATGAAGGCTTTTTCGGCTTGGTCGTAGGCTTCTTGTGCTGTTTGGAGGGACATCTTGTGTTATCGGCTTTCGACATAAAGTCTCGTCCAATGCATCTCGAGACATTTTGCTTCTTGTAGTCAGCAGTGCATTGGCCGATATCGTTAGTTGGCCACGCCCTATCGCTTCGGATATCCAAGGCAGGAAGGTCAGTTCGGGCCACCGCCACTTTCCTCTCTTTGGAAATCACCTCGCTCCTCCGAGGAGGGACTTCTGTGCTTCATCAGTATCACAATCAAAGTCCTTTTGACTGTATCTTGTTGCAGTATCACGAGGCGGAAACGGCTATCGAGATCACGAGATACTGCCGATGTCTTCTCACACCACGGCATCATCTCTGAAACGCGGTCGCGCCGAGTACAGGCCGAATTCGATACGGAACAATGGCGGATTCTCGTGGTGACACCAGGAACCTGGCACGCTGGAGACGTGTCCTGGCACAGTCGTCCGAAGCGTTTTCACATCGTCTGATGCGTCGGACGCCGTGGGTGCTTTTGGATGATAATTATGGCCGTGCCACGGGTTTCTCGGTATCCTGATAGCAGGGCAATGGGCCAATCCCGATGGCCGCTGCTAAGTCAAGAGCACCGCTTGCGTGAGAACTGAAGATCATTGTTCGCGATTGAGGGATCAAGAGCCAGGAACAGGTGAGTATATAGCAGAATGAAGGCCTTGATATTCCAGTGCACGCGAACATTTCTGGCGTAATCTCAGCAGTAACGACCAACCACTACCACATATCCAACCCAGCCCTTCCTTGGTTGAAAGCACGTAGCAGAGGTGGGCAAAGCACGCGCCAGGGGACTTTGACTGATGTTGCTCTGCTCATTGCACCTTGCACCGTGAACAGGATTGAGAGCAAAGTCAGAACAGAAGTAAACCGTGGGAGGTACACTTGTGAGGAGAAAGGCCGATACGAAGAGACTGAGAAGAAGGCAGCCACGACCATGCGTACCTTCTTCGATCTGCCAAAAGAGCTGCGAGATATGATCTATGATTTTGTCCTATTCGACCCTGCTGAGCTGTCAGAAAGCAATCACCACCTTTACACCTGGATCGACATGAGAAGATTCCGAAATGGCAAACCAGAATGCCTTACGTACCATGCGCCACCCCTGCTTGCAACATGTCGACTTATCCGATGGGAGGCATCTCCAGTGTACTACCACAAGATCCAATTTCGCTTCACCGAGGCAGAGACTGCCATCAAGTGGCTTTCGAAGCTTGATGACGAGAGTCGACACGATGTCAGGAGCCTGGCCTATTGTCCCAACTTGTTGACTTGGATGGATCCACGGCGACCTCCCATCCCATCTGCACGACTCGGCAAGCAGTGGAATGAGCTTTGTGACTTTTTCAGATTTGCTGCCATCGACATGCACGAGACCTTGAAGATTGGTGGTTATGGAGGTGGTAAGCTTGGATGGATCCTGGCCGAAGGGCTTGATTTCATGTATGCGGCTGCTGATCAGAGGTTGGCAGCAGGGCAGAGCGTTTGAGAGGGTGTGATCCGGTGCCTTCGACAAGCTGGAGACTCTGCTGATCGGCGGCTATGAACGTGGTCAGAATGGAGTGATCTTGGTTGGAGAAGCTGACTTTATGTGCGCTGCTACCAGTCGAAGTCGGCGGCACCTCGATCTGTTCTAGGGAGTCGACCAAGTGCTCTCGGCTGGCTGCTCTCGACAAGCAGAAGACAAGATCGGTCGTCGTTGAGGCGGTGAGATTGGGTGTTGTCAGCGGAGAAACCGGATCTCATGTACGCTGTGACTGTTCAGATGTTGGCAGCAGATCAGAGTGTCTGCGAGCGTTGATTTGACTACCCTGAGCTTGGGCCTGCTTCGAAGCTGGGTGGCAACGACCGCGCAGCAATACACAAACACCGCTGGAGCTCACGCTCAGCGTGCCAACTCACGAACACACTCAACTACATCAGCACCACTTGAGAAACCGCTTCCAAGTTGCGAGCACAGATTGTGCTACAGCGGCGCCGTAGGGTATGTTGGCGCCAAGTCTTTTCTGATGAGTTGACTTCCTGACAGGCAGAGCAGGACAAAGGCCGGTCACAATGTCGGATAGCCCCAACGAACAACGAAAGGCCTTCCGCATCCTCGATCTCCCAGCCGAGCTTCGAGAGCATATCTACGAGTACGCTCTTCACGACTCGAACCACGCGTACGACGGTGACGAACTTGGCGACGTCTGGATTGACCGCCGTCACCCAAGTGGAATTATGGGTTTCAAATTTCCGGTGCTCTTCCAAGTCAGCAGCCAACTTCGCGCTGAAGCAGCTGGTGTCTGGTTCAAGAAGTTCCGGTTCCTGTTCGAAGAGATCAAACCCCGCAACTCATGGCTTGACATGCTTGATGAAGGGTTCCGCAAGCAATTGAAGACTCTGCAGCGCAAGACTTATGATGGCTATAGCCCAGAGCCCACTCGAAAGGAAATGCGTCGGAGAAGCCGCAAGTCTAAGGGAGGACGAAATGGCAGTGCGCTTTAGCTCCGCAGCAAAGCTCGTTCTACGCAACTCGAGTCACAGACATAGGGTGAGTGCCGACCATAAAAGCTGGAGCGACAATCGCTGTTTTGGCATTCCGGCATGTGGTATGCCGGTGCTTTGGTTGTATCCTGTCTTACTAACCAGATCGGCAGAGGCTTATGATTAATTTCTCCGCGGCTTAATTCATCAAGCACCTTGAGCTAAACACCCTCGAGCCAGCCTTACCACGATGATGACGCTACCATCATTGAATATGCGGTTCCTCCGCTCACTCCCGTTGCAGGGCACTCAGGTACACCGGTCGTTGGAGGGTACCTCGGAGGATGTGCAGCGAATATCACCTTTTGGAGCCTAATGAAGAGTGCTGGAGACATGTATATAACAGCCGATAGTCAGGGCTCGAACACAGAATCCATCAAACCAACACCAACGCATAACAAGAAGCCGCTCACAGAAGCAGTCGAAGCGTGAAAGAGTCTAATCCCATACAGCAACCGAAAACAAGCCTGGAAGTAGAGAACAGGAAGACAAAAGCAAAGATGACCACTACGAATGTGGAAGGCGTGCAGCGCTACCCAGCGAATGGCATCAAAGTAATCGTTGTCGGCGCTGGCAACGGTGGCCTCAATGCAGCCCTCGAGTGCTGGCGAAAAGGTTGCGATGTTGTCGTGCTAGAGAAAAACGACTCATTGTCACCGCTTGGTAAGTGCATTGGATCACATTTTACAGGAAATGCTGATCCGTCACACAGGCGACTTCTTCACCTTACCACCTTCAGCACTTGTTACCCTACCAGAGTATCCGCAGCTCTACAAAGCCTACCATGAACACGTCAACAATTGCTCAGTCCACGTCTATTCACCCGAAGGCAAGGCAGTCAGATCAACAATGCCAGAATGGCGACGAGAAGGGGTTTCCCATTGTGCCCCGGATGTTGACGTATCCTTCCTGGTTCGAAGACCTCACTTGGCAAAGTGGCAGCTGGAACAGTGCCAAGCACTAGGCATTCCCGTGCACTTCAGCACCAGGGGTCTTAAAGTCGAGGAGACCGCCGATAAAGTCGTTGTGCACACCGACAAAGGGTCATTCGCAGGAGACGTCTGCGTCGCTGCCGACGGCATTGGCTCGAAATTACCTTGGCCTGCTCCTGGCGGCATTGCTGCTGTTCAAGACAGTGGATATGCCGTGTCAAG
This sequence comes from Pseudocercospora pini-densiflorae CBS 125139, assembly GCA_000504365.2. Classification (NCBI taxonomy): domain Eukaryota; kingdom Fungi; phylum Ascomycota; class Dothideomycetes; order Mycosphaerellales; family Mycosphaerellaceae; genus Pseudocercospora; species Pseudocercospora pini-densiflorae. The sequence continues at coordinate 10,344 of KZ107231.1, forward strand.
AGTAGCATTCCCAAGGACAACCTTGAAGGAAGGCTCTCTCGCTCGAGATTTGGTCGACGAAGCATTGAAACACGGTCCACAATTTAGAACCTACCTAGCCGATGATGTTCATCTTATCCTCTTCATCACGAAAGACCATGTCGCTTGGTGCTTCACCCACGAAGCCGACGAGCTCTCGGAAGAAAGCTGGCACAATCTCCGAGACCCAGAGGACATGATCCGACAAATCGAGAAATCTAGTGACAAGTGGGATCCTGCTGTCATAGATTTCGTCCAGCAGACACCAACTCAAGTCGTAGACTGGCGCCTCATGTGGCGTGATGGAGTCGAGCAGTGGACTTCGGACGGCGGACGAATCATTAAGCTTGGCGATGCAGCGCACTCCTTCTTTCCAACAGCAGGCAATGGTGCGGTTCAGGCCCAAGAAGATGGTCTTTCACTTGCAGAATGTCTCCGCCTCGGCGGTAAGGATGGCGTCCAATGGGCCACCAAAGTCCACAATAAGCTTCGATTCCAAAGAGTTAGCGTTCTTCAGCAGACTGGTTTCGTCAATCGTGATGAACTGCATCATTCGGATCTCAAGGCTATGGCGGAAGGTCCCGCTGATGCGCATATTGGATTCTTCAAGATTGGGAGATGGGTCTGGGACCACAATGCTGAAGAATATGCGAAGGACAACTTTGAGGCGTGTTTGGCGCATGTCAAGGATGGGAAGCCTTTTGAGAATACGAATCTTCCGCCTGGGCATGTATACCAGCCTTGGTCGTTGGAGAGTGAGACGAAGCGGATGGAGGCTGGGAAGAGGAGTACTTTGAAGGAGAATGGGGATTGGGGATACTAGGGCACACCCAGTTTAAGAGATTCTCGATTTTGGCGTCACTCCAATTGGGCATTGGACTGGAGCATCAGCATCTGTTAGCATCGCATAACAAACAGTACATCTACAACTACACTCCGCGCATCCGCAAGTACGCGGACCTCATCCAAATAACAACTCATGCCCGCTGACGATTTCGAAGACGAACTCCGCAGCCTTTTCAACTCCATTCCCGAAGCAAATTCATTCTTACTGACGAACCCAGAGTATACCTTCCTGCTCGTCTCCATCATCCGTACCGATTGCGACGATCCTCGCGGAAATGTTGAGATACAGTGCACCAGCTCTCCAATGAGCAGCGACGCTGAATATGCCCTCCGCAGAGGACTCGTCTTCTTGAAGGTTGAGGATCTCCTCGATCAAGTCCTTGTGCTCGGTAGGCAACGAATCGAGCCAGAGGTTGATGGCACGAGAGTTGGTGCCGATGAATGTGCTTGAATAGTAGTCCTTCGCGAATGCTGCACGGCTTTTGCGATCGACTGCAAGTTGAGGTGGCGGCTTGTAGTGCTTGTCGATGTTCTTGTCGCCGGTATTGATGGTGAAGACGAGGTTGTAGATGTCTTCGAAGAGCTCTGGGGTCAGGTTCTGAACATGTTCGACGAGCGTGTTGAAGGTATCTTCTGCCATGGTGCCTGAAATGAGAGTCCTATGGTAGGAGGTGATCCAATTTCAGTCAGTAAGACAGCTTGCTGCTGAAGATCCGGTGGTGAGAGAAAGGTGAGAGAAGGAAGAAAGTTGAAGACTGGAAGAAATCGGAAGAAATCTTTATTTTGTCCTGCAAAAAGTTGAAAAGTGAACAAGTGGGCAAGTCACTTGATGCTTACCTGCTCGCGAATGCCAGCATTCACCTACCAAGTGAACTCACCCCACAATCCAGCAAGCCATCATCCTACTGACACTCAGAAAGGAATATACTGCACCCCAATAACCTGCTCATGCCCAGGCAACTCAGTGGACGCCGCCCTCCTGATCTTCAAATACAACTTACCATGTCTCAGCGCCGCAAAAGCCGGCCTATCCATGACCGGTCTCGCATTCCTAATCGCCATATTCAGCCGCCTATGACTCTCTCGCGTGTTGAAGACTTCATCTTCGTAAGGCGAATAGACTACCTCCTGGAGCAGTCTCTGATAGCCGAGAGGAATGACTGATAGCCACTTCTCGAGAATGTCAGCATTGTAGCATATGAAGGTGGTCTTACTGAAGTAGTTCTCTGTGAAGGATTGGCGGATGGATTTGTTCATGCGAAATTCGCTCGGGAAGGTGTAGGACTCGTCAATGACGACGGTCTTGGGTCCGGAGTAGGTTTTGTAGTAATGGTAGACGTTTTCGAAGAGTTCGGGTGGAAGGTCGTGGATCTTTTGAATGAGATCGTTGGTGGACTGCATGTTATCAGTGGGGTTTTGGTTTGTCATGGTGATTTCTGGGAGGAGACCAGCATGAAGAGGAGTTGAGGTGGCTAGTTAAGCTAGGTGACATAACAAAGTGAAATGCTACCACTCGAAAGATGAGTGACAAGGCATTGTGTATCTTGTCAACAAAGAAGTCCATACGGTCAATGGCATTGTCAAATCACTTTCGTAGCGACCATGACAAAGCCTTGTCTGCAATCCAGACTTAGATCCTCCAAGTGGACGTGTGGAGTGGTCCAGACTGGGTGAACCCGATTCGTACGGCGCCCTGAAACTCATCGAATTCGATACGATCAATATAGAGGCTTCTCAAACTTGATTCTTATGATGCCAGGTCCATTGTCGAGTGCGGGAAGATGTGCGCTGCTTATACTCCTGGGCGATAATTCGTGGTAGTTTAAACACAGGTGAAACATGACATCCCTTCTCACCAGCGCATAATGTTCCAATCAACCTTAACTCTGGGATGAGCTGGACGTACGCTCTAGGAAGTGCCGTCAAGAACTTCACAGCCAGGTCGTTCTTGTGCACATCCTAAAATTGGAAGTTGAAATGGTTGCTGAAGTACCGCTGTGCGCAATCTTCGCGCAGTTTTCGGTTGATTTGAAGCTGAAAAGGGAGCTTGTAGTTCTTGTGTATATCAAATGCTCCAGATGAAAGCTTGAAAGTAAGGTCATGGATGATGTCGTAGAGCTCTTGGGGTAGAGATTGAATTCTGTCTCGGAGACTTGTCGTAGCACCGGAAGGACCGTCCATTTCGCTTTCCTGGCCCTGATCCGTTGACTTGCTCGTGGTGGTATTGTGTAAGATGGAGGAGAGGATGTTGCGTAGCCCTAGAATTGTAACATGCGGGAAATTGTGGTAGAGTTTGAGCCAACGGCGTAGAGCTACCCGAGATTCTATAGTCAGCCTTGTGAGTAGATTTCCAGCATCGCTAACCTCAGGCGTCTACGCAAAGTTGTCATTTTCGTACGAAATCTACCATACTGTTACCTTCTCCATGTCTTCTTCACTACCCGTTCCGAACGGATGAGTCTTCTCAACTTCCATGATGAGAGCCTCGTGCTTCTCACTCCTTGGCGTGATACGAGCTTTGAACTCGGCAGGATGGCTAACAAAGCCTGGCTCGGGATCAAAATGAGGAGCTACTGGTCGACCATCGTCGTCCACAGGACTCTCGATGTCGAAGACAGCCAGCGCTCGAGCAATAGTGAGAAAGACACTAGCGTCCGCAAGGAGTTTGCCGGGGCAGATACGTCTTCCGAACCCGAAGATGAAATTACGTGGATCCATCTCTGGCTTATCGCAAAGGAATCGGCCCGGATTGAATGTGGTGGGATCGTTATAGATGTCAGGGTCGTGAGCGAAAGCCCTGTCTTGCAATCAGCACATGATCATGAGGCGTCCAGCGCTCGAGATTTTACCAGATATTTGCGATCATGATAGAGCCCTTTGGAATGAAGTATCCTTCGAACTCACAATCCTCGGTAGTTAGATGTGGCAGACCTTCGGGCACGACTGTATGCCATCGAAGGATTTCCTTGATGACTGCTTCAGTGTACGGCAAGCTTTCACGATCGGTCAGCTCGGGCATGCGATCTTGTCCAACGACACCGTCAATCTCGGATTGTGCTTTGGTTTGTATGTCGGGATACTTGGTCATGGTAAGAAAGAAGGCCATGATTGAAGCCACAGTCTGGAGAGCGTCAGCGACTATTGAGCGGTGAGTCCTCAAAGTATGCTTACTGTATCTGCGCCACCACCGTAGAGTCCGTTTGCGGCAAATTTGGCGATGTACTCTTCTTCATCGCTGAGCTTCTCTTCGCGTTCGAGCACTTTGGATGAGAATGAAGTGTCGTGCTTTCCGGCAGCCATCTGATATTTCACGAATGCCCAAGGCCGGCCTGAAAACTCGTTCTCCGTCTCGCTGATGTTTTTCGCGACACGTTTGAAGCCTGTGCCTGGCACCCAGTCGGGAAGATGTCTGACTGCAGGACGACAGCATCAGCTTTGCTCAGATACGTGGTAAATGGGTACGTACGTGCTGGAAAGTAGTCCACTAGCCATGCGCCCGGCTGACCAGCGACTAAAGCTTGCTCTAATGCCTTCTCCACGATGAATATGATGGGGTCGCTCCCTTCGCTGTTGGTCTCATAGCCGTAGATTGTCTTGAGCATGATACCGGCAGCCTCGCTGCATTTCAGATCATGTTCAGTAGACTACATACAATCTGGTCGCTTATGAGCTTACCTCTTGATGTACTTGAGAAACTGGTCTGGCTTGCGTAAGATTCGTACAAGGAAACGCCGAGTCTCGATATCCTGAACAGGATTGAAGTCTGCCAGCGCGGTCTGCGTGCCAAGTAGCGAGTGTATGTGTTTGCGCATGCCTCGCAGTCGACGATCGTATGGGATGAAGCCAATGTTTCTATTCCAGCCGCACCTGTTGAAGTTCAGTACGAGAGGCTTGACGGAATTGTGAATCTGGTACTCGCATTTCGGTCAGAAAGAATGGACGCGGTCGATCCGAGGCAATCACGGCTCGTTTTGATAGGAACTCTTCCGCCAGGTTGAAGGCATGCAGTAGAATGAGTGTCGTTCCAAGAGCTGTAAGTGATGTAATGGGACCTTGCAAGGTCAGCAAAGACAATTGTTATGTACTGGAGGGTAGACAGACCGTACAAATCCCTCTGCTTGGTGTAGTGTTCCCAGTTGCGACCGCCCTTGGGAGGCATATCGAGCATATTATCGATGAGTGGCAGACGCGTAGGGCCAGGAGGCAACTTGATGCTGACTCTGCGAACATGGTGGATCGTAAGTAGTATGAGTGCTGTGATGAAGCTCAGCCATGCTGCGAAAATTGGATGTGCTATCATGGTGGACTCTGCCTCAGCCTCTGGAATATTGCGGAGCTTGACCAGATGTTCGAAAAATGTCAGTGAGACTGACGCTGGGCCCGAAGCCTGTCATATAAGGCTCCTCTTCGACGCATACAGAGCGGAGGAGTAAGGCAATCAGGATGAGATCAGCCGTAGCACAAGGACTCAGCTTCCACTGAGTAGCAGGCATTCGGCTACCAGAAGCTGACTTGTCGGAGGGCATGGCGCATTCGTGGTCTTCTGCAGAAATTGGTGGTTAGAACATGGCGCCAATGCTGTTGTGTCTGCGTCTGTTCTTACCTGCTATGCACGCTCCGCATTTCTTGCATAAAGACTGCAGCTTGATGTGGAAAGTGCCGACAAGACCTTGTCAAGAGCCGTGAGAGCTGGCATCAGCTCCAGTTATGTGGACCAGTAGGGCTGGAAGTCTTCTGCAGATCATTCAGCTTGTTATCTATCAATGTGTCAGGAGTATTTGACTGCTGCTACAGCATGCTCGCTTGCGGAGAATTCTTTACCGACGTCACACTACGCGGTCATACTTGCATACTATGAAGCCGCCATTGAGCTGCAAGAAAGAAGATGTGTTAAAGAAAATCAAGGGTGATGTGGGAGAAAACGGGTTCTGTATTCAATCTCAGTGTATCCGAAGCAAAGGTACCTAACGTGTCACCAGCATTTCATGCTGTGCGCATAATGGACTTACTGACTGCGGAGATTGCGAATGCACCGCTGCTATTCATGATCAGGAGCAAAAGATCTCTCAAGCCTTTGACCAATCTATTCGAAGAAGGTATTCTTGACTGCTCTTCGCGCATCGTCAGCGAATTCGCCAGTAAGAGTCACGATGGCTCTGAATGTCGTCCGGTCCTTCTCGTAACTCGGAGCGAACATGTCATCGAGTGCTTCGCCAACCCTTCTCCTCGTGCGGCGAGCTTTCGAACGAAGATCGCGGCCATAGAACGGGCAGCCGGGTGGACAAGTTCCATCACATTCCAGACCGGAACATTTCCAAACCTGTACTTCTTGGCCGCGAAGATGGATCGTTATCTTCTCGCCATCCACGAAGACGAAGTCCTCGGTATCAGAGTCGTTGCCGAATCGCTCGGAGAGGTCCATGACAGGTGCTGAGAGGCTTCGCGTCAGGCGACTGGTCACAAAAGGACTTGGACCGTATTTTGGATCGCTGAGTTCTGCGGATGAATGAGCCGCCGTAGCAGTCAATGGAGTATTGTTAGTTTCTGGCTTCTTAGACTTTGGAGAGCCGTCATTGATGGGCGACATGATACTGTCGTGCATCGAATGTGGTGACAGGGTCTTCATCTCTGTGCCCATGGTGCTCTCGTCGTTTCATTCGACGACTTCCCAGGAGGACAAGTCTTCGATTTTTGATGCCTCAGATGCGCCCTTCCCCGTCTTGCGAGCGCTTGATCTGAAGAATGGAAGCATGATGGCGACTGTAATGCTCGGGTCCTCTGGAATGTGGCCGTAGCAGTGATGTGCACCTGTGTGGTCTTGAGTACGCGGAAGTCGTCTATAAGAGCGATTGCTTCAAGTGCTGTTCTTCACAATGCCTGCAATGTGAATATCTCGCAAGTGAAACGATCTCTATGCCACTGGAGAACATGACGTTCCGACGTGCCTTGGTCATATACGACTCGTTAATAGCTCGCAACAAAGGACCATGCTTTGTGCCGTGCCACAATGCCATTGTGTATACAGATACGGAAGTACAAAGCATTTTCGTATAAGCTTTGTTTGTGTAGAAACGCTGCATGCTCGCCCATGTACGAAAAGGCAATCGCAGCATGCAAAGAGTTTGCGGCTTGGTGCGTAAATCTGTACAGCCAGAGTAGCATCTTGTGTGGAGTGGGTCCTAGAATGGTCCTGCCGATAAATTGGACTGCGTATAAGTTGAGGTGATGAAAACAGTGTCAAAGAGTACGTCTTGAGGGTCACATTCCTGTCGAAGTGGTACATTGTAGTTGGATGTCGGATCAACTTACTGTTCTGTAAGCTTGCAAGCATTTATTTCGCAAAGGACTCTTGGGAGACATGGGACCTGACTGCTACATGTCGCAGATAAAGGCCAGACATAGGCAAAAGCTGAGACCTGCGAGGCATTCATGTCTGCGACAGAGCCATGCCCCGTGGCCGACATTCTCCGTCCCAAGTCGTGGAAAGACGATTGTTTCCCAGAGAAGGGCCGAAGCCCAGCATTGCAGGCTCGAATGTCCTTGATCACGGGTCGAGATGCAGCATCTTGCCCGAGTGCACGTCGAGAACTGTATGGCGTCAATCCAGGCACAGTACGGACTATGCGACCCGCTTGCAATGCATCATCTAGATCTGCGCCATTGGGGCCATGACGCGCAGTAGATCAAATGATCGTGATCAACGATGCATTTGCGAGCGGATTGCCGGATTCTCCAAGACCAAGAACGCGAACTGTTACGAGGTTGTCGTTGAAAATTGCTGTATTGTCGACCGTCCGACCCTCCCTTATAGGCACGCGACACTGCCTCAAGATCCTATGTACTTGGCATTGTCTTCGAGGCTTGGAGGCGATATTCTAGATGCTGCGTGTAGCTCGGAGTCTGGAACGTCTTCGCCTGGGGATGATTCTGTGTATTGGCGTTGTGCTGGTATAGATGTTGTGGTAGAGAAGATGAAGGACAGAGCGGACATTGCAGTAAGGAGAGACGCGTTCCCCGGCTTGGCTAGATTCCAGCATTGACCACTTCTTGGCGCTAGAGGAGTACCCCGCCAATCCATCTCGGTCTCAGCCGGACTTACTGTGCATAGACGACGATAGCGTGATCGAGAGCATCCAGCGATCTGGCGTGGACCGGCAGAAGAAGCATGTAAAGTCCGCCGTTTCAAGGAGCCGCTCAAGCAGCTCATAATTACATACTTCATCGATCTGCTTGAGCTCCTGACTTCATACCACCCTCCGTCCTAGCCAAGGAGCACAGAGCACACCTGTTGTATACTTAATATCCACGGCTGGGCCAACAAACGCGAATGCGATGACCACCAACATGGCATCTCTGCTTGAGCTATCACACGAACTCCTCCACTGTATCTTCACTGAGATTGAGCTTGCCGACCTCTCAGCCTTGTCCCAGACCTGTCGAGTCCTCAACAGCTATATCAGAAGTAATCGCTTACTCCACAAAGACCTATACATTAGACGATACGACGAACCCACAAGATGCGAAGAAGAGCTAGATTACGAAGACTTATTACATCGAGCAGTCAGGCTTGAGAAGCTGTTCGAGACGGAAGACCTTGAGTCGAAGCGACGACACCTGGATTTCGTCACTCAAGAGATCCCTCGCTTAGTCGAGCTAGCAGATCTAGAGCAAGATGAGAGCAAGAACATGCAGTTGCTTGAGGACGCATTCAGGAACACAGACAATGTCGACAGCTTCTTGTGCGCGAGCAGCTTATTCGCGCCTGGTCGCGCTGGAGGCACCGACCAAATGGCAGCAGATACGGAAGAGCTAAGACAGGCAAGTGCGAAGCTACACTGCTTGTACGGAGTTCCCATCGATGTGATACCAACAAGATCCTTCTTCACCATGCTGCGAAGACACGCAGATCGCTCACTCACATCCACTGTTTGCACTCGATCACACTCAGCCGGCAGAGTCACCCACACTTACGCACGAAGCAAAGTCTACGATCTCCGTGAGTACACAGATTCTACACTTTGGGGACCATTCATGAAGGATGGCAGTCAAAGAGTCGACTGGGAGAAGGTCGAAGCAATCATGATCGTTCTGGGCTTCAACCTGCGAAAATTCACAGATCGCTCAGATGGTCGCTTCCCAATGGTATGGCGAGATCCATGGGTAGGCGCAACACCCGGATCCTACAAATCAGCTCCCAGAATCGGCGGACCTCCGACACACCTTGAAGATGAAGACTACAAAATTAGAGAACTCGCTCTTTCCCTCGATGCCATGGATCCCTACGGCGTGTCAGGAAGCTGGATGCGAGTAGTATGCTTCCTCGACTACAACGACCTATACGCGTTCAACTTCAGTGAAAGAATCCCAGACTCTCAGCTCAGAGAACCGATTGATACAGAAGAAGGTTTGATTGAACTGAATGAAATCGTACGTGTCCATCCCACTAATATATCACTCATTTAGCCATCCGACTGATTCGCATCAAGTTGCAAGTCACACGCATCGAGGAACCCGGATCAAGAAATGACGATGACGAGACGGAAGATGATGGAGATTGGAGCAATTTCCAAGGCGAGAGATTACCAGTCGTACATTTCCGGGGCACGAGTCGGAGTTTGCACGCAAGTTGGGATCCTAATGCCAATTCAAGGATTCGAGGGAGTGTGAGGCAGACACCTGAGGGAGAGATCAGATGGACTACATTCTCCATCTTCCATGGTGAGGAAAGGTGGAGGAGCGAAGGCATTCAGGTTGGCGGGTTGAAGTCTGCGAGAGGCGTGCTTGGGAATTGGTTCGACAAGTGAGTACTTCTCAATCTAGACGTTTGATCGTCCGAGTTACTAACTCTTGCTGAACAGGGACTACGACATGCACGGTCCAGCAGGTCCTACTGCTTTCTGGAAGGAATCAGATGAGCTGGATGAGGAGAAGAGCAGCAGTACGCCCGCACTCTACTTCTGACTACCCATCGTCACGTTCTGATAGAGTCAGCATTACTGCCTTGGAAATTGCGGAATCTGAATGGTACTGTAATTCTGGATGAGGACTAAGAGCATGCTGTCACGATTATGCTTACGATTTGAATGTTAAGCACGACATAAAAAGGAGTGAGGGAAAACAGCACTGCTCAACTATTCGACGTTATACGAAGCTTGAACAAAAACAGGAAAATAATTCTTCAAAGTTCTGCCCGACCACTCTTCTCTTCCTCAAACCGCCCTCTCAGCTCCACCAATACCTCCTCCTTCCATTCGCGAAGCTTCGAGTTTTCTCTCCTGCACCTCAAGCATGATTCCACTATTTTCCTAGCTTCAAGCATCCATTGCGGCATACAACATAACCTATCACAAACCACAACTATCTTCTCCCCGCGCCTGACTTTGGCCGCCAAATATTTCTTACATCTCACCCACTCCGTTCCCGAGCACGTCCATCTCGCCAGTGGGCCTGACTCCTCACGTTTCTTGCGATCGAGCAATACATGTCTGGGCAAAATTTTCATATTCCTTGATGCTGAACTCAGAACCATATTGAGGATGACTGGACGGACAAGCATTCCTTCATTCCCCAGCACTTTCAACGTCGCTTGGAAGAGATTTTGACGAGTTTCGAAGTTTCCGGCGGATCTTTGGAGGCGGAGGCGCATGTTGTTGACGAAGGTCCGAGTGGAGGGAGGGAGTAGGAGGTACCATTGCATACACATTTTCCGAACTCGGCCATCGAAGGATGAGAGATTGTAGTAGTAGGGTAGGGATTCGATGTAGAGTTGTTTGTTGACGAAAGGAAGACTCAGGAGGCTGTGAGGTCCGAACGGGATGAGAGCGTTGAGAAAGACGTATTCGTAGATTATGCAGCGGATCTCGTAAGGGATGGTCAGGAGGGAAGTTCTCCTTGGTCGATTAGTGGAACATATTGGTTTGTAAGGTAATGACGGACCCGACCATATCATAGTCCCGATTGTTTCGACATATGTTGCTGGAACATAGCCTTTCTCGCCCGACAGTGGATGGAGGACATACCACCAATCTGCATTTGTGTTTTTGAGAATGATGATATCTTCGTTGGCGTTGACTGAAATTTCGTCTGTGCTTGATTTCTTAAAGTCATAGAGGACGATGGCTTTGAGGACTGTGTCGCCGGCATGAAGAGTTTCCGAGGTTCGGAATAGTAAGGCTGTGGTTTGCAGATAATGATTCCCTAGACAGCGATTTGCGATGCTCCAAATTTTCCAAGGGGATTGTTGACCTCGTGGCCATGGACTTTGAATGCTCTTGCTTCTTGTTGCCATGATTGCTGGAATTCACTTGTGAGAAGCGTGCGAAGTCAGGAAGTAGTTTCATACAGTCGTTGCCTGTGACGCCGCGCGGCTTCGGTCATGATGTTGACCAGATCGAATTCGCCAAGATGAAGCCAAAGCAGCTGCCTGAATCGGGTGCGTGGACAGCGGGATTCAGAATCTAGAGCTGACTGTGGTCAGTAAATGCTGTCTCCTGTCAGTAGTCCTGGACTAATGATTGCGCACGCATATGGGTATGCTGTAAATGTACAATTCGCTTTATACAGTTCATGAGATGAGATCCTCTCGCAAGCCAAGCGGATCCAGTGAAGAATGCCTGCGCCCGCTCTCTCCCATTTCTACGCCGTCTAATGCTCCTAATTTTCCTACAATGCCTCGAAAAGCTGTCGAGGCATGCCTGGTTATCAAAGACACGAGAGAATTTCTTCATACTATCATCGCAGCTCTTTCGTCCCCTTCTGTACACTCGGCACCATTTAGCGAAAGGCGTGCGCAAGCTTAGTCAAGGCTCCACAGAGAATCTTGCCTCACGATTTGCAGCGTGGACTTTTCTTCCTCCCAAGTGCGGACTATCGCTTGCATTGCCGCTACCTGCATGCACTGCGCGCACCTCGCCCGCGGTGTGGAGTCCTACTCGACCTTGTAGCTGCCGCACATCGCGAGCGAGTCCTACTCGACCTTGTCGCTGCCGGCGTCGGAGCCACCTGAGCTGCCGGTCACGGATATGCTTGGGTCGACGGCGATCATTTCGGCGAGGATGTCGAGGATTGGCTGTGAAACCATTGTTAGCACGTCTGGACCTTCCCACTTTGATGTTGAAATATACCTTTGGCACAGTCTTGTCATAAATGCTGATCAACTCTCTCGGCTGTGGGTAGACCTTCAAAGCCTTGTAAAAGCATAGCGCAGCATCGACTGGGTCGCTTCCATCTGTGCACATCGACTCTCCTCGTGCGACCTCCTGCATGAAGTATGCCTCGGTCTCCTCTGGGTCTCGTGGGAAGCCATCCTCGTTGGCCTCATCGACGACAGCGCGAATCTTCTGCTTTTGCGCGTTCTCGGCAGCTTTCGAAGCTTCAACATTTGACTTGTGGACCTTCTTGTGCTGCTTTTTGAGATATTTTCGGAATTCAGGATCGCTTCTTCGGCGGTGATCGAAGTAGACTGCGTATGCGAGGGCGCCAGCTGTAACGACACCAGCTGCTGCTACAGCGATGGTGACGATTGATGGGCCTGATGAAGGTACTGTCGAGGCCATGGTGGTAGTTTTATCGAAGGTGTGCTCTTGTCGCGATATCGATTAATGATTCGATTGACACGCGGCGATTGTGTATACGATGAATCCAAGTACGCGCAGGCTGTATTAGTGGTGTGGTTGAAGAGCGCATGAAAGTTTGTAGAGGAGCTTCGACCCTGCACTTGGACTGGCACTGGCACTGGAGATCTGGCTTGGCGAGGCTTCCGTCATGTCTCCACAGCTAGCGACAGCTTCGAGTACCACTTCGCCTACACATTGGGCTGGACTGGGAGCAGTAGGGAGGACTGGCAGCACTATATGTAGGAGTCGTCGCCGCCATGTCGGAGTCCAAGGGCATATCGCTGCGGCGAAAGAAGACGACTGCCACCACGCGACCGAAGATATCCGGGCCCATCAACAGCACCGCCAGCAGCATCCAGCAGTCCCAGTCTCGCGAGCCCTCCACCAGCAGGAATAACAGCTCATGGACCGTCGGCTCGCAAGATACCAATACCGCCTCTCAGTCGCGTGAGAGACCGCGATTGGGAGGTGACACGAGCGAACTGGTCAAGCGACGATACTCGACGCGATTCGCAGGCGGCATCCCTCAAGATGGCGCAGCTCCTCCCATGCCTGCCATGCCCGCAATGCCGGCGCAGTATGCGAGCAGTATGGCAAGACCGGATACTGCGCGTCCTTCCACATCGAGAGGACGCGCAAGCCCGGAACGCGAAAGAGGAAAGGGCAAGCTTCAGGTGGACATGCGCGCATTGAAGGACCCCAATCTCCAGGCAGAGAAGTACGTGCAGAGTGTGCTGGGAGATGCGACTGAGCAGGACATCATCGCCTACCAAAAGGACCTGCAGAATGTCAAGTCGCATACCGAGGCTGATCTGCAGCACAATGTCTACCAGAATCGCACGCAGTTCATCAAGATCTCGAAAGAGGCAGATAAGCTGAAGAATGAGATGCGCACTCTACAGACACACATGACTGAATTGACTGGCGCATTGGGACATGCGACGTCAGCTGGTGGTGCAGACGTGAATTCTGCGAGCACTCTCAGCCTGGCCGACCGTAAGCGCGCGAATAGGAGCAGCGTTGCGAACCTGGAAGCCATGTGGAGCACTCATCTGCAAACACTGTGGAAGCGTGTCGAAGGGAGTCAGAAATACCTGCCTGCCATTCCAGGTAGACACATCTTGATGGAAAGTCAGAGATGGGTCGAGCTGAATGCCGCAACGTGGAAGCCTAGGAGACGCGTGGCCTTGGTTCTGCTGAACGACCATCTGCTGGTCGCAAGCGAGAAGAAGAGGCCAGCTGAAGCGACACCGCAAAAGAACAACAGGCAGAGCATGTACGGTGGCCCGCAAGCATCAACCACTACCCTGGTTGCCGACCGATGCTGGCCGCTGAACGAAGTTTCGCTGGCTGACATCTCGACTCGTGCTTCCACAACCATTGGACACAGCAACACGAAAGAGAACAAAAACATCGCCAACGCAATCAACGTTCGCGCTGGGAACGAATCCTTTACGTACGCTACCAGCGATTCAGGCGACAAGCTGAACTTGATTGTCACTTTCCGCAAGGCGCAAGAAGATCAGCGAAAGCAGCTTGCAGCAGAACATGCGAGCCGAACTAAGCATGTCGATGCATTCTCTGCGCTCACCGGTCGCGATCCCCGATCTCTCAAGAAGGCCGCTGCAGCCGCGATGGAAGCTGAAGAGTCAAAAGGTTTTGGAGGCCTGAGTCGTAGCAATTCTGTTCTAGTAGATGTCGACGGCCGACCACAAAGCATCAGATGGGTGGAGTCGCAGATCGATGGGCTGGACATCGACATTGCGTTGCAGCGTTTCGAGGAAGCTGTAGACAGAGCAGAGAAGTTGCGGAAAATGGCAAGAGGCATCAAAGGCAATCAGACTGCGCAGGAAATCATTCAGGCCAAGGTCAACGAACGCGCATCGAAGCTTGCGAACTCAATCTCAAGACAACTCAGCCATACGAGCGGCGGCATGGAGAGAACCAAGGAGAATGTGTCTTGGTTGCTCCGGCTCGGGTTTGAGGAGCTGGCTCGAAATACTTATCTTTCTTCCCGCACGGCCACGATACGATTGCGAACACGACAAGTCACGTTCACTGGAGATCTTGTTCCCTACGTCCATGCATATTCGTACGTGGTCTTCACTCTCGTCCTTTACACCTTCAAGACCTTCAACGCATCCTTTCCACCGACTTCCGGATCTGCCGTCGTTAAGTGGGCTAAGGAGCGGGTAGACGAATTCAATGACTCGCTACAACGACAGCTTAGCACTGTCGATCGCCAGTCAGAGATGTACAAGGAATGCATGGCTGCTGTGACCGAAAAAGCCGCCGTGTTGCACGAGGTCGGCGTTGACTTTCGCGGTCTGGTCGCTCGAGATTTAGGAATTGAGGAGACTGGACATGTCGGCGGCGATACACCAGTAGGCCTCGGAGTCTCCGGCACGTAGAACGAGCCTGAGGACGATGATGATCTCGCTGCGACATATGCTGCACAGCGCAAACAAGCAAAACCACCACCGATACCGCCTCGGCATCCTGGACGTCTGGACACTCATATCGCGCCAAGCCAGGCGCGTGTTGACAGTGTGAGAAGCATGATTCTGCGGGCCAAGCGCGAACGGATTGAGCAACATAGCTCTGGTGGATCTTGACAGGGCCATGAAATTTACGAAAGTGCCGGCAGCACGAAAGACCTGCCATGGCCCTTGTAAAGAGCATAATACTGCCAGGATATCAGAATTTTGGGAACGCGCATTCTGATGCATCAAGACATCTGTCAAATTCCACGACGACTTGCAATCGATGAGACACTCATTTGCTGCAATATACAATCAGCTTGCAATTTCTATCCAGCCCCACTGGCACACTCATTAATAGTCGTCAGAAGGCTAGCTAAGTGTCCATTGAAGAGCATGAAGGTTTTGGTCTAGCCGCAGCATTCACTATTTGAACTCACTGGCACGTGTCATATGACGATGTTCGATCATGGGGTTTCAAGACGCACGATAGCTTCCCACGCAACAATGGAGAATTGGATGCCAGTGCCAGTCTACGTGCCCTGTCGCACAATCGCAATGCGATTTAGCTCTAGAAAGGGAGAAGGACACGGGTATGTCCGAAGCAGGTAGAGGCATTGTTTATGTAGGCATCATTTCTTGCCCATAAAACATTGTCCTCGCTGTTGCAGAGCCAGATTGGGCATACATTGAGGCATCGCTTACGAGAAGTACAAAAGTCAAAGCAGAGCCTCACGGCATTCGATCAACAACGGAATTGCCAGGATCGCACCAGATCCATGAGACACCACTCGTACGGCAGGTCTCCTTCGTACCTGCGTCGGGCGGTCAGCGGACGACAAGCTTCGGCAGCCAATGCCAGCTGATACCGGACACATCCGAGATACCACCGTCAAAATGTTGAGCAAGACGTCAGACCAGCGCTATGACTGAATCATTACTCGGTCTCCGACGGCAGATAAGGTACTTCGAGATAGGCGACACTATCAAAAGATGGCGATGCGCCATCGCGGCATTCGTACTGCTTTGCATCTTCTATCACCCACTGCTAATGGTACACAAGAACACGTGACATCGCAAACATCCCTGGCCCTCGTGACCTCATGCCAGCCTGAACAGAAGTGCTTGACCTTCCGCGGCGAAACAACGTTAAGATCATACACGTTTCACGAGGCAACCCAGTTCAGCCCTACAACAAAATTTCCATCTTGCCTAGGTCCACAATCGTCTTCTGATTCTTGAACGGACCCATCCTTTGTCCTCGCAATTGCCTAAACCGGTGCTCCATCCTCGTAACCCGATCCTTCCACAGCCTTGCAGCATGGACCATATACACGCCTTCTCGCCACTCGGACCTCCACTGATCGGCGCGCACTCTCACCAAGCACCAATGCACAATCGCCGCCGATCATCAACAGTCGCTGGTCTAGACATCGAAGAATTTCGCCAAATCAAAGCTCGACGGCAGTCCGTCATCGATACCAAGTCCAAGCCAGAACAACAGGAGCAAAACGACACCATGCCCCCTTCTCTGCTCGAACGCCACGACTCCAAACTCCAACAGACCTCCCGCTTTGTGACCCTCCCCGCCGAACTTCGCAACAAAATCTATGTATCTCTCTTCGAATCCGACCCACCACTCATAAAACCCTCCTACACTTTACCTGGTATCCTGAAAACCTGTCGCCAAATCTTCCACGAGGCAATCGGCCTGTATTACTCTACCACACCTTTCCGATGTCTGGACGAAATCTCCACAATCTCCTGGCTTACAACCCTCCCGAAAAAGTCCTTGGATCTGATACCCGAAATTAGGTATGATACACGATGGATCATATTCTCTACGCCATTGATTCCTGTTCCCGGGGCTGAGGGGTGGTTGTTTCGACAACTTGTGGAGAGATTGGAGGGAAAGGGGTTTGAGGTAGGAGAGTTGGTAGGTGTGAGAGAGGAGGATGGTGGGTGGAGGGAAGGGAGGTTGAAAGTGAGTTTTTATAGTAAGAGGTTGGGGAGTCGGGAGAATGGGATTTTGTGGACTGATAAGGTTGGGTTGGTTGAGAGTGTTACTTCGAACGAGGACATATGAAGGCCTTGGTGGGACGTTTGAGGGGGGTTGGGTGATGGTCATGTAGTTGGAAGTGAATTCGGGAAGGGCGAGATGAGTCGATGCGACAAGTGATAGATTTGAGCACACAATCGCAGTATTCTCTAGAGACCAGATCCCATGCAACAACATAACTTGAGTCGAGGATACCACTACCTGTCAAGGGCCGCGGACAAGAAGTTCACAATCGTGGGGCGTCTCATCTCGGACTTCATTACCTTTCGTCCACTTTTCGGACGTCTTAACACGCACATTTAAGCGTCAGAGAATTGCACACGAGGGCTGTGAATTGACGCCTTTTGAGCAGATCTACCAGGCCACAGTTCCATCGTTATCCGCACGCGGAGTTCCGCATGAGGGCTGAGATCCTCGTTCAGAAAACGAATCGTGTTGCTGGGCTTGTGGGTCAAGCTTTCATTACTCTTCCTAATAAATGCTTATCACAGCAACCATACAAAGGGGGCGATTGAAGAACAAGAGGTAAATTGAAATCACGAACTGATCCTTTTGCTCGTCGTCGCCCGCCACAGATGAAAGCATGCGAACAACCTTGACATTATTGCTGCTAAGCGGCAACCTAGGTCAGATCGACAGCTTCACGCCTTGCTGCGAGACCACTCAAAGCCAGTGCCATCATCCTCTCACGACCAGCTTGGCTCGACGAAACGATTCCGATCGGAGGTACGTGGCCATCTTCCATCACGCACTCATTCGAACCAAGCTGATCTCCCGTACAGGCCGTTGCGAGTACTATCCCTCCTGCGGTGGCTCACAAGGCTGTGTACCAGGCTCAATTTGTGGGATTCCGTCCGAAGTATGCGAAGTGATTTTGCAGCCTCGTGGCGTAGGAGATTTGTGCAATGATGGGAATTGCGGTTATGGCTTGGTGTGCATTGGAACAGGAACACCGGAGAAGCTGGACCTCCGTATACCTGTCAGGTGATCGAATGTGATCCGGATTTCTGTTGATGAGGTGTGGAGGGGAAGTGATTTCGTGCAATGGGTTGAGCATACAGGGAGGAGATGGAGCAGTGCTTGAGACAGCTTGGTCTGAGTCTTGGTCAATTCGATTGCTGAGTTCGTGGGGAACGCTTCCTGATCTGCTCTCCATATCTGCTCAGAAGGTATGGCACTGGCGTCATCAAAACGCTGACAATGCCTAAGATTGTCGACGTCCACTTTACGCCCAAATGATCGAAAATTGGGATGGCAGCGACATACATTCCTGCAGACGCCAAGTAGCGTACGAACGTGACGCTGGCCAATGCACTGGCAGAGAGCGGCCCGTAAGCGTCGATGAGGTACTGGTATGAAGACATGTAGATACAGAGCGTGCTATAGCCTAGAAGGATGCTCCCGGCTAGAGGCGACCAGTAAGAGATGTCCGGTGAAGAGGTCCAGCCAATCCAGAAGATGGATACCGGGAGAAATGGAGCACCGTAAACTGCGAATGCCAGTCGACGCTCGGGAGGGACGTGGTCTTCTCCTTTGCTCGCTGCGGAGTCTAGATCTGCTTTGTATCGGTGGTAGACATGTGGTACGAGAAGTGCGGTGAGTACAATGCCGACTGCGGTACCAGTGAATGCCACTCCGGTCAGGCCTTGGCTGAAGTCACACATGTCTCTGAAGATGTAGTCGTAGCCTTGAAAGAAGACGAAAATTATAACGTAGATGACCGTAAGGTACAGGCCCAAGCACATTACTATGGGTTCGTTGAAAAGGAGCGTAAAGGGTCTGTACAGCGCAACTCTTAAACGCCGATTGAATGTAACGCGGGTCGCGTCGACTTCGGCAAAGAATCTTTGGTCGCCTGTGGTGGAGCGAAGACGTTTGACGTACCATCGAAGGAGAGTCGGTGCATGTGTTTCTGGCTGTGATAGAAGCACAGACAGCAGGACTGCCGCAGAGATGATCAATGTTACCCACTCGCACCATCTCCAGCTCAGTGTTTCCGACTCAATGATGAAGCCACCAATAATTGGCCCTTGCGTGCAGTCAGCAGTGGGTCTAAGCATCAAGTTCACCGGCGTATCTCCTACCACAAATTGGACCCGTGAACGCGATGACTGCAAATGCCGGAAATGCCCATGCTCTCTCCGTGTGAGTCCATAGATCCGACACAGAACCGCCAGCACAGCATAGTGGTGCCGCAGCAAAGTACCCAGCGACAGTGCGAAACACAGCCTGGGATGCCAGATTTGGGGCCAGAGCAGAAGCCATCGTAAAGATCATGAACAAGGCCATCGTCACAATGTAGACAGCATTACGTCCATACTCTTCAGAGATTGGCCCTGCGGTCAGGACTCCGAAGGACAGGCCAATGAGGAACAACGTTGTTGCTAGCGATTCAATCCTTGTTGAGACGCCGAATTCCTGAGCTGCAGGAACAAGTGCTGCTGCGTCAATACTCGACGCAACAGTAGTGATCCACGCTATGAGAGTGACATTCATACTGCGGTTGTGAGCATTAAACGATGCTTAGGGCAAATTTCTCAGCTTACGTCGCTAATGCTCTGAGTCTGAAGCTCCATGTGGTAGGGTCAGTGTCGCTTCCAGAGACAGCAAATGTTACCATGAACGGGCAGCCGGCATCTTCTGCATCTTGCGTTTCATGGGTTAGGTCACGACCCTTGATCATTGCTTCGTCGGATTCGCCATTCGGAATACGCGTGGAGGTTGTCTTTACAGGAATCTCGTATGGTACATTTCGCAGCTCGTTGCTTGCAGGCTGGTGTACAGCAGTATTTGGCGGTACCTCATCCGGACGAGCTGCTGGACTCTGGACTTGCATTCGTCGGTACTGGTGTACGGCGAACATGATGCATGTGCTGTGAAGCGCTGTGAAGGTCACCTGTCTGCCGTGAATGCAAATTTGAGAGACGACGAAAGGCGCAGCTTTTGCTCATCAGACATTGACAATGACGTGAAACCCTCAAAAGCTGTTCTAAGCCATCTTCTGGCCACATGGCGTGGTTCAGCTGCATCTGGAGGAAGGGCCAAAGCACGGGTGAAATACTGGTGAGCCGGTGTGAAGCGCCCATCCTTTCGCGTCATATCGACTCTGGATTTCGACGTCTGGGGCCAACGTAAATGCGTGTGTGACCGCTCGTGGTCAGCTCGATGTTGTACAAGGAAAGAGGACCGCCAAAAGAGTGCAACAACAAAGAAGCGACTCAGATGCACTAGACTCGAAGAAGTTAGTGCTGCCGTGAAGCCGAGCAGCGACCATCCATCCGAGTGGTCTTCCCATCTCGACACATCCACCCATTCTCACGCTTCGGCATTGAACATCATCATCACTGCGGCTGCAGCACGACGTTGCTCTCAGCCGGATCTTGGGAAGCTTGCTCACAGCCTGAGCACCATAATGCTCCTTTGCCGAGCTCCTGCATGCTCCACACTGGCCTCAAGGCTCCTGACACGCTGATCGCTGAGATTCGCTCGCTCCGGTCAGAGCTCCTTTGATCCTCAAT
This sequence comes from Pseudocercospora pini-densiflorae CBS 125139, assembly GCA_000504365.2. Classification (NCBI taxonomy): domain Eukaryota; kingdom Fungi; phylum Ascomycota; class Dothideomycetes; order Mycosphaerellales; family Mycosphaerellaceae; genus Pseudocercospora; species Pseudocercospora pini-densiflorae. The sequence goes on from KZ107231.1 coordinate 30,880, forward strand.
TGCAGCCATGTTTCCACAGGTACTCGCAAGAGCTAACAGCGCTGCATCAAAGAGAAGGCTTGGAGGATCTGGGTGCTCGCGTGGCGGAAGTGGGCCCACTCGACGCTAATGAGACTTCTTTCAGAGCTTGGAAAGGGAGCAGCGAGAGCTATGGGAAGCACGCACACAATCGATAATGGGGATCAATATAAGAGTGGAAGTGAGTTCAAGATAATACGGCGTAGGAATGTCGACCTTCGATGAGGCTTCGAGGACCACATGTCGATGTGTACAGAGCTCTACTGAAGCTTCCAATTCCGCCGCTCCTGGATACCTTCGACAGGTCAACGTAGTGGAATCTTGTCTCGCGCGTGCAGGTGGCTTCTGAGCTGAACAGCTCGCGACCGATCCTCTGGCCGGACTCCCCGATGCATAGCAACGGCTGGACAAAGGTAGGTGAACGACCACCAAATCACATGGCTCTCCAGATGCACCAGTCTTGTACAACATTCCACGCCTTCAACAACAACCCGCCAACGTTAGGTACGTGAGCAGCTCATGTCTAATGTCATGGCCTGTAGCACGCGAGATGCTGTGAGTAAGAAAAATGCCCTCTGTGTTGCACACCGATGCCACGAACCACGAAACGCTGGGCGAAGAGCGTTTGGCGTACGTGTACACGAGTGCTCGGAGCGGTATGCATCATGTTGACAACTCGGCAATGCCTAGGCAGCTGGGCTATGCGAAGATTCAACCAGTGTATTTAAAGCCGCCTCTTCTACTGTGAACTGGAGACCAGCAGCAGATCCAAAACATCAATAGCAACCATATTACTCACTAGAACCACCCTCATTTTTTCATCAAGACTGGAAGCACTGTTGGAAACAAGGACACTGGAGTCTCGTCCATACCCGCACGGCTCGAGACTTTGAGCTTCACGAAACTGCTTTCCGGGGACAAAGCAGAGATAGAACGGCTCCTGGTTTCTTGCCAGACCGACGGCTTCTATTATTTGGATCTCAGAGACTGGAAGAATGGCGAATTCATCAGACTTCTCGACAGCCTCAATGAAATCATGAAGAAGTGGTTCGAACTACCTCTTGAAGAGAAGGAAAAGGCTGAAGCTCTGTCTGATGCTCAAGGGTTAGTTACCACCTTGGCTATCCTCGACTGATGGCTGATTTAGAATAGATACAAGCCATTAGGCCAACAGTCTGGACCAATCGAGAAGACTCGAGATGGCTATTAATCACTGCGGGTGAGCCGCACGCAGCTGCTGGATGGCGAGCCCCTCTCTGCAGTCCTCAGCGATAACCTGGGCGACTTCAGGATGTTGTTGGATCAGAGCCACTTCATCACGATGTCGATCTTAGGTTGGCTTTCAGACGCGCTGGAGGTGCCTGCCTCTGAGCGGTTCGAGGATTACCACCCAGAGGACGGCACCTCTCGCAGTGCCTTCGACTTCATCCACCACCCGCCAAAGCCAGATCATGGAGGCATGGGCCACAACATGCACACCGATCTCGGTCTTCTGACCTTGCTTTTCAATCAGCAACCAGGTCTGCAGGTCATTACACCACAGACCAATGAATGGCAGTATGTCACACCACGACATGGATTCGCGGTCATGAATGTCGGCGATACGCTGATGATGGCCTCGCGCGATCGTCTTCGCTCTGCGCTACACCGTGTCTATCCTATGGGTGGCACTATGAAAGAGCACCGGTACTCTACAGCATATTTTCTGAGGCCTAGCGACAGCGCCACTGTCAAGGACTTGGAGGGCAATATTGTGACTGCTGAAGAGTGGTTTAAGCGCAAATTTAAGTCGTTCACATTGAACCTGGAGGAGCAACGCAACGACTCACTCGCATTCGGAGGCATTGATCGCACGCTGAAGATCAAGGTTTGATGGTCTGAGAGTTTTGGAGGAAAGGGTGGAGTCACGCTCGCTTTCATGTTTCGCTCTAGTGTAGCACTTACTCAACTGCCAGTAGCATTGCCTTTGCATCTTAGACCGGGCAGAAATGAAGTTTCATAAGACGAGGACTCGTTTTGCAGTTGCCTTTGGAAAAATCTGCTGACTCAGCCGAAAGCGACTTCACTTCAAGTTCTTGAACCTCTACTTCATTTCTTCAAACCCCATATGCCAGACCTCAATACCACAACCATGACCGACACTCGCAGTCTGATAACCCGCTTCAAACTCACAAAGCTTCTGAATCAAGACCAGCAAGGCCGACGCATCATCCTCCAAGGCACAATTTCCGGCGAACCAGCACTCTTACTCGCAGAACGCGGCGCCTTCAACACAGAAAGCCCCTACCTCAGCTCCTTCTCCCGTCTCCTAACCCACGTCAAGAATCTCGGAGACAATGACATCTATCACTGGTACATGGCAAACTCCATGGCAGAAAATACCGTCGACGAACCTACGCCACCAGACCTCAAGATAAACCTCATATACCCGTGTACTGAGAAGCACATCCGGAAATACTCATTTCAGCAATCGCGCGTTGTGAGAGAGACGAGCGAGATCTACGAGAAGTTTGTTAGACCTTATATGAAACTTTGTCGGGAAGAGGGAAGATTGAATTGGGTTTTCAATATTTTGGAGGGGAAGAGTGAGCAGGAAAATGTTCTGTTTCGATCAAGAGAGACAGATCCGCAAGACGACTTCCTTCTACTTCCGGATTTGAATTGGGATCGCTCCACGCTAGGGTCGCTGCATCTACTGGCTTTGCCGATGAGGAGGGATATTTGGTCTGTGAGAGATCTCAAGAAGAAAGATGTTGGGTGGCTGAAACACCTCCGAAAAACCCTCACGAAAACGGTCACTGAGTTGTATCCTGGTGTTGAGGAGGATATGTTGAAGTTTTATGTGCATTATCAGCCGACGTATTATCATTTCCATGTACATGTTGTGCATGTGAATCTTGATGCTACGGGAACGCAGGCTGTGGGGAAGGCACTGGGGTTTGATCATGTTGTGAGTCAGTTGGAGAATATGGTGGGTGGAGAGGATGCAGGGATGCATCAGGTTGAGTTGTCTTATACGGTTGGGGAGAGTAGTGAGTTGTGGCAGCAGGTTTATCTGCCGTTGAAGGAGGGGAGAGAGCCGAAGATTGGTGGATGGGGGCAAGACGAGCAGAGATCGTAGCGACACGAAGAGGCTTATGATACTTCAGTGTATCTCATCAGGAAATCTCCGTTGCACTTCGCACTTCTCTCCTGATCCTTAAACATATCGTGCCTGCGTTCTCCGACTCTTCGAGCCATGCATCATCTTGCTCCAATCCTGCCTTACGTGGCGTCTGAGCTAAGCAGATTACTTGAGCTTCAACTACAACAACGATCTAGCAGAGGCGAGACAGCTGCGGCTTCAGTTTCATGCTAGCCTCACCATGGTCCACCCCATGTCTTTCCATTCCAGCGCATGGGAGCGTCCGAGCGGCGCTCATCGCGATCATCCCTCTTCCCTGCATCGCAACCAAACTCTTGGAAAACACGTTCAGTCTAATCACGTCAGCGAAGTCCATGAGATCGTAACACTTGCAGACCTACATCTTTTCCGTCTCCCACCGTCGCGGTACGGCGATCTGTTTCGGTGAACTGGAAGGAGTAGGGATCAGGCAGATACTGCCTGACCTTCTTGAAGCCTCCAATCTGTACGTGCATACGGCTGACCAGATCTCGGTGCTTCGGATCAACAGAAGACAACCATGTGGCAGCCGCATGCGGGTTGCGTGCCAGAAAGATCGTGTTCGGACCTCCATAGTAAGACGCTGCGAACTTCGCGCGACTACGCCGGTCAACGCGCAGTAACTTGCTGCTATCGTGACCGAGGAATAGCTTAGGTGTAAGAATACGGGTGTACCAGAACTCGCCTTCGCCTCTGCCGTATCTTTTGGCAACGGCGCCAAGTTCACGGACGCCAGGTGCGGCAGTGAAGGTCAGATCGTAGATCTCGTCATAGAGTTCTTGAGGGAGCGACTCGAGACCCGGACGCAGCTGTTCAGGGAACGTCCCTTTCGAGGAAGGTGTGTTTGGAGGCGGAGTCATAGTTGCGACTATGCTCTTCGGAAGTGAGTGTTGTATTTGAGGGCAGATATTGGTTTGTGTCGGTGTCGAGCCCTAGCTGCGGCGGCATGTGAGGTCAAGGTGGCTCGTGCGCATTCAAAATATGCCGGGCCCAGCCGTGGCCTCCGCCGCATGTGAAAGGAAGGTGCGGTCTCCAATCTCGAGTCATAATCGCTCGTGCTGTCAGTCTGCCTCAGCCAGTCTCCATCCACGCTCTCCTTCCGTGAGCTTCACTTTCACATCTCGCGCTGCATCCCACATTTCATTTTGCCTCCTATCGTGATTCTCCACAACGTCTCCCTCTGCTTTTCCCTCCGGCTCGCTGATCCCACCACGAAACACGACTACCAGAGCGGAGCTCTTCCAATCACTACTCCAAGAATTGCCATGATTTGCCATGACTACCAAAGCAAAGAACACAAGTTCCAGCACCAGTACTGCAGCAAGATAGGTCAGGTAGCCCCGCTTTACACCAATACAGATATCCGTATCCCAGGCTTGTCCTTCCGACGTCTGCAGACGTTCTTCATCAGCCGAGTTCTTCCTAAGATACGCGGCCAAAGAATCAGCAATTCCAGCAGCGTGACTATTGATTCCAGTCATGTTGATGTGGCCTTTGTTCCAAAGATCTAACAGCCAGGCCGGACCTAGGACTCCACCACTACCAGTGATCAAGTTTCCTTGGTCACCAAAGAAATTCGAGCTCCAGAACTGCTGCGTCGAGTTCAATGCCACCGAAGGACCGTACATGTTGTAGATACATTCTGCCTCATACCAAGATGAAGGAATGCCATCAGTTGAGCCTTGATAGACCACATCTTGGATTTCTGGTCCGAAGTATTGGTAAGAATGAGTAGACGTGTTACGATCTGAAGTTGTGCAATCTTTCCAGGTGCCGTTGATCAACGTACGATTGAGTGCGAGTTCGTAGTTACCTTGCATTGGATTGTAGTGGAGGTAGTGTCGGTCTTCGAGCAGTTCAGTCTCGTTGTAGATTGTCTTAGTGACGTTTGCCGTATATGTCTTGACACAAGGCTGCAACGAGCAGGTGAAGGCAAAAGGAACGGAGCTCCCACAGGTTGCGTCGAACCAGTCGCACTCTTTATCTGACTTGAGCGTGATGCCGTGCCTAAGAACAGCATGTCAGCATGCATTGATCAATATTTGTTGTCATAGAAGATGAGTGCGTGAAGGAAGGTTCGTAGGCAAGCCTATACTTTGCAACACTCACCAGCCAAGAAATGTCGTATCGCGCCAAGCTCCATCCGGTAGATTGAGAACGCTGATAGCGCTGGTGTTAAAAACGTTGTACCCTGTTGCTGCAAGGCCGGAGGGTAATGTATACTGCGGCGTGCCCATCTCGCTAGTGTTCTTGACAGCATATCTCGTGACGTCCTCACATGTGTGACACATGCTCAAAGTAGAGAAGCTTGCACTATCCTCGCCAGGAAACGTGCAATTGCCTGTAGTACAAGACACCTCGATGCTTACGGAACTGTTCGCTGGAGGTTGGAAGAAGCCCAGATACAATGCAAGCTGCATAGGCGCACCAATCATCGCAGTCAAAGGATCTATGTGTACTTGGGCACGATCATACCAGCTGTTCGTTCGAGGGATACTAGCTGGACTGGGCGCAAGTCTGCGACAGCTGTAGTATCCGACGGATGCTTGGGAGAACGGATCAACGGCGAGTGTAATGAGGATGATGAGGGCTCCGAGCATCGACAGATACCTGTAATACGTCAGCTCGATGATCAACACCTTCAGCGATGACACTTACGATCTCTGCTTGTGAGCAAATTGTCTTCCAATGAAGAGTATCGAACCCCATGGACCCCTGCTCGCTCGATCGAAAGTCTCCATGTCGACCAGACTGCGAGCACTCTTTGAGAAGTGTATCCACTTCAGCTGGCTGATGCCCTCTGCGATCGGCAGTGCCAGCGAGCCCTTGAACAAGGCCGTCAAGATAGATACCACCGCGTTGACTGATAGTGGAACGCCCCATGTCGCCAGCGTCTTATTGTCGTAGACGAGCAGGATTATGATGATCGATATAAAGCTTGCGAAACCAAGCGCCAGTGCCCCAATTTCCCACCACCATAACGAAAGTGTCGCAGCGTGTCTTCGATGGGCTCTTGGGACAGAAGAGGATTCATGAGCATCATTTTCGTCCGTTGTTTGCAGCTTGGTGTAGTGCGATGATGCTTGCTTGATTTCCTGATCCTCGGTTGTGTTGCTACCATCCCCATTGAAGGCAGTGTTGTGCAGGGTAGGCGACTCCTGAGAATTTCGACTGCTCATGCCTTCGTCGGCGGAAGATTCTGCAGAGAGCCTTGAGACTTGATTCTCGACGTTCTCGTCCGCGAAAAGGCCTTGCCCTTGCTCTTGTTCAAAGCTGAACCGCGAATGCGAGAACGAGGAGTGTCCTTCTGATCGTGATAGTCCGGATATTTGGGAGGCTCGGTCCAAAGAAGACATTTGGAAGCGCAATGAATCCGACATTGCCTTTGCTTGAAGCCAGAATGCGAGCGTTCCCGAGACTGCCCTATAATTGCGGCGCGTTTACAATCTTAAGTGAAGATGCTGTTTCGGCCCCCAGATCTTCTCGGTCTAATAGTAGCACATTAGCGTCGCGCCAAGCTCTTCATTGAGGATCTAATTTGATCCTTCAGGTTTTAGCTGCAAAATTGTCCAGGGCCAGTTTTCTTTTCGAGCGCAAACGTTCGTTGCCCTGATAGGTGGTCAGTACTTGGGTCCTCTGTGCATAATAATGCATACCACGCCAAAGACTCGCGACTATATAATCCCACAATGTGCTAAGTGCTGGTTCGCGGCGGTGTCTTCCAGTCCGTTCGAATCAGAAAGGAGGTCTAACCAAGTTGCAAAATCTCTATCCTACTTTTGTGGTATATGCCTTTCCAGGCCTTGATGTACTGTATGCAACACCTGGTATAGATGCAGTCGCTTCTAGGGTATCCAAATGCCGCATATTCGTATTTTCCAATGACACCTCATCTACAATGTCGCAATATTTCTCATGCCTATTCTCTTCTCTGCTTCTTATTTCTAAGAGCATCGACAAACTCTTTCGGTGGCTGTTGTCTGTAGCCCTGAGGGTTGTTCTCGGTCCACCTCCAGAGGTCAGCGCAGGCGTCCTCGAGAGTGTGAGTGGCTTTCCAGCCAAGCTCCTTGTTCGCACGCGAAGGATTTGCTGTGAGATCGAGCACATCACCTGCACGGCGTGGAGCTACCTCGTAAGGAAGATCACGTCCCACGGCTTTGCTGAAAGCCTTGATCATGTCGTAGACAGTAGAGCCTCGACCCGTACCCAAATTCCATGCGCGTACGCCTGGCTTGTTCGAGCGGAGGTGATTCAAAGCGACAAGATGGCCTTCTGCCAGATCGAGGATGTGGATGTAGTCACGGATTGCAGTGCCGTCCTTTGATGCGTAGTCTACACAAGTCAGTGTGTTGAGCAGCTAAGACAGATCTTGATCTGTGCTTACCATCTCCAAACACGAGAAGCTTCTCGCGCTTACCAACTGCGACTTGAGCCAGCAGTGGAAGAAGGTTGTATGGCACGCCTTGCGGGTCTTCACCCATCACACCACTTGGGTGGCTTCCAGCCGGGTTGAAGTATCTCAGCAGTGCAGCGTTGAATTCATCCCCAGCACTGCCTGCTTTCTGGGCCTTGGCTCTTTCCGAGTTGATATAGTCTGTGATCATGGTCTCAACCGTGAACTTGGTGTTGCCGTATGGGTTTGTTGGGCCAAGAGGACATTCTTCCGGAATCGGAATCATGTTCTCGAACCGCGTCGCATCGCCATACACCGTAGCGGACGAGGAGAAGACAATGTTGGTAACCTTGTGCTTCTGCATGCTGCGGAGCAAGCATAATGTGCCATTGACATTGACATGGTAGTAGTCCAGAGGTCTCTCTCCCGACTCTCCCACTGCTTTCAGTGCTGCAAAGTGGATGACATTGTCAATGTCTGGGTGCGCCGCGAAGACTTCGTCAAGCTTCTTCTCGTCAGTAATGTCGCACTGGACGTATTCGGGTCGCTTGCCGCAGATCAGCTCAATGCGGTTGAGGACTTCATCGGAGGAATTGTAGAGGTTGTCGACGATGACGACTTTGTAGTCTGCTTCGAGAAGCGCGAGGGCGGTGAAGGAACCGATGTAGCCCGTGCCGCTGCATTGGCATGCGGTATCAGCATCGCATGGTCAAAGTGTAAGGTGTCCTTGCATTGCCAGAATGGGAAGGATGTCTTACCCGGTCACTAGCACAGATCCTACAACCATTTTGTCGTTCGCTTGCCAAATTTTAAAGTCCTCAATCTGTTTCTGCTGTATAGTTACACCTTGTCTCGGGTACCAGCTGCTTGTTGTCGACTTGTTGCTGTTGCTTCCGGCGGGGTCTGCACAAGTGGATTCTTTTTTAGCTTGAGACAGCTCCCCTATTTAAGGCTCGAACCGCTGTCATCGCTGCCAGGAACTTCTGTAGGGCTGAATATCGGGAAGTGGGCAAATCTCGTTCTGACTCCGGCATGTGGTGCTTCTTCCCGATTAACATGCTCAAGACTCATCATCTCATGGCGGCATTCATGTTGCCATTGACACTGGACGACGCGGCCCGCAACTGCTTCTGTTCTGGCAGCGCAGAACCATCCCGAGCAGCGTCCGGAGAGCTTTGCTGGCAAAAGGATGTCGTGACAATACCCGTTCAAGAGGCGGCATGCATACACTGAAGTTCCATTGTTACAGCTTGGGTGTGGTCTTAGCGATGGTCAATACAGCTCTTGAAACACTCTTTGACTCCGGAATCAAGGTCATTCAGGCTTGCTGAGCCTACCGTTGGCTTTCGCGAATGTTCTTAGGGATTTAATACAGCAACATCTACTTGAGATTCTGGGCACCATCACAAATCTTGACGCGTCAGCGTGAGTGCTGAGATCTGAGACCAGACGTGAATATGCTCGCCTGTCAAAGTCGACTGCCAGGAAACCTGTGGCGAGATCTCAATCCTTAGTTGGTTTTGGAGGAAGTCGAGGGCGGTGTCCCGATTCGGCATTGTGCAATTCTGCCTCACAGCCAAAACCCATTGTGCTGACAGACAGTGCTTTCCGACACTTTAGACCACAATTCATCATGATGGATCTTAAGGACAGCTACATTCTAAGACCACTCACAAGATCCGATATACTGACTTGCGCACACATCGCCGGTCTTGCCTTCGAATCTGATCGTCAAACACAATTCAAGGCACGAAGTCTAAAGGATCCTTATGACCATGAAGCAGGAATGCAAGGTGCTCTGACCTACTGGCTCAATCAAGCTCCAGGAGTGATGGACCTCGCAGTCGCCGAAGACACATCTACAAACACCGTAACCGGCTGGGTAGCCTGGGTCTATCGTGGATTTAATTCTGCCGCAGGTCACGCACGGCGAGAAAGGGAGCTGAAGCAGCTTCAGGACGACCATACTGAAGACGATCAACCCACCTCACCTTCGCCGATGGAAGCTGGTGCAACTTCAGAGATATCCGCGCGGGCCAGACTCGAGAGGTACACAGGCGAACATCTCAATGTCTGGATGAAGCGTCTCATGCCTTTGGGGACCAAGTGCATGTATATCTCCAGTATTGTCGTGCATCCTTCGCATCAAGGCAAGGGGATAGGCTCAGCATTGATACGTCGAGGTACGACTCGAGCAGATGAAGAGAATGTATATTGCTGGGTGCATGCTAGTCAGGATGGTGCAAAGGTATTTGAGCGGCAAGGGTTCAAGACTGTAGGAAAGCTGGAGCTCGATCTGGATTTCTGGAACACGGAGGGCGTCGCGGCTCCCGATGGCTCGAGATGGGGGATGTACACCTTCAAGTACATGCGAAGGGACGCTCGATAGCTGTCACACTGACGCGAAGTGTCGAAGTGGCCAGCCATGGTCGTCCCTTTTGTGGAAACATCTTCTGTTGCGACAAAGCGTCAAGTATTCTATCATCTATGCAAGCAATGTAGACTCTACCCCACCTAGAAAAGGATTGAGGTTTTGACCGCAGACAGTACTGGCATGAAAGATGAGTACAGCAAGTACAACAAAGCGTCGTGAAAGTCGCTGAATGGGCCGGCATCAGACTGAGAAGCTGAAGTCGAAAGAAAGTGCCCGGACCCATCCCCGGTCTCGAAATAGAGTGCTCGCTTATGCAAGATGCCGAGGACCGTGGCTTCCTTGTGTTGTACCGGCAACAAGGTACAATGGAATGTGTCGGCCGGCCGGATGCATCATTTTCACTGAACGTACTCGAAAGTGCTTCTGATAGTCACAGTCCTCATCAATGCTTCAGATAAGTAACTTTCGCAATGACGATGATAGTGACAATCGCGAAGTGAGGATAGAGCTCAACAATAGCGTTCGCAGATAAGGTTTGGTACTAGTGAGCTTCTAGGACCCTTCGCCAAATCCTCACTACTTCAAGCTGCGAAACTTCCATCAACTTTCTCACCACGACATCAACTTTGGGGATCTGTCGCAGCCATGTCTGGTCGCAATCAGACACCGGCGACGACACGCCAGACACGGTCCCGTGCACAGACACCACTGCCGGCATTGCCAACACGTCAGTCGCACGCGTATGGCGCGCAAGGCAAAGCCGCCATAGCATCGCAAGTCAACACAACTCAATCTGGATTTCAAAATGCATTCGCGAACAACACGCGCAAACGTGGTACAACTCGCGAACCAACGCGCGATCCATCACCAGAAGTCGCAGCACCTCCCAATAACAGCCGCTCACGCAAGAAGACGAAAGCGCCTGAACCAGTGCCACAGGAAGAATCCCTCATTGATGACGAGCCCGAGGTAGAGGACGAACCTGTGTTCGAAGAAGGACGTGCACCAAATACCAATGGCTTTCATTGGAATGGCTCGGGTCGCCGACGAATCATGGAGTCGACTCCCGACGATGCAAGACCCGCCACCTCTCTTCAGAACAGCGCACTCTATGCTGCTTCTCAGGGTCCACCACCGCCTCCACCTCCGCCACCAAATCAGCCAACTGAGCCATCCAGCCGTACTTCGAAGCGTCGAGAAGATCGTGGTCGCGCAGAGCGGTTCCAACCTAACTCAATCATGGTATTTCTTCACACATTACCGCGGTACCTTCGAAGGCTTATGAGCGATGCTAATTCGGGACTCAAGGGTATCCTCACAATCGCGCTTCTCACAATTGCAGCTCTGATTGCCATGGCACGTCTACCGCTGCCACATTCGCTCGCTCAGCTCAGACAACACGCTCTCGTGGAGACGGCGTGGATCTTCGGCCTGCCTGGATACTCGTCGCCCAAGGAACTTCAACTGCGCTGGGAGATGTTCCTGAACGATGACTCTTTCTGGGATGTGCTGCCACCAAATCAGACCATACCGAGCATGCAGTATGGCATCAACGCTCATTTCAAGTCCCGACTCGACAAAGCCGACAACGCTACGAAAGCAATGCGACAGACCATCGCTGTGCAGCAAGCTGCGATTTCGGAGCTGCAGCGCATCCTGCCGCATACGATCGTGACTGAGGAAGTCAACGGCGAATGGCAAATACCTACTCACTTCTGGAAAGCGCTCACTGACAAGATGACACGACCAAGCGACTCATCCGAGATCTGGGATCACTTCATTCAGAGCAATGAAGAGAAGCTACAAGCGATGATTCTGGGAGTCATAGACCAAGAAATTGACGATGTCGCCACTCGTCATCGACTCGTCAGCAAAGACGCCTTCCAAGCCGCCATGGTCGCAAACAATAGGCTCATGGAAGAGGAAATGGCTGAGACGCTCCGCAACTTCCGCACAGAAATCCTGACTGAAGCACGCGACGTTGCCATGGACACCCTCGAAAAGTCGGAAGTCATGGCTATGGCTCGCGCCAACATTGCCGCTCTTGGCAATGCCAACGTCGTCTTCAACACGGACAAGGCCCTTCGCCAGATCAACTACTTCTCCCCCGGCAATGGCGCTGCGATTGATCCTCATACGACCTCAAACACGAAACTGCCCGACGATGGATGGTGGTACAAGTTTCATGCAAAGATCGGCTGGTTGACTCGCTACCCAAACCCACCGTCCTCAGCTATTCAACCATGGGAGGAGAACACGCAGTGCTGGTGCTCCGCCAACTCCACCGAACATCGAGCACAGCTTGGCGTCATACTAGCGCATACCATCTTCCCGACCGAGCTTACCATTGAGCACGCTCCAGCTCTGGCAACTCGCGACATCGCTGCAGCTCCGAAGGACTTCGAGGTGTGGGTCGAGCTTGATCCCGCCGAAGCTCCACGCATTTACGAGGACCTTGGCGGCCAGATCTCGCGCTTCTCTGGCGACCGCCCATGCTCCAGCACTCCGCCCGATGATGTCAGAACATGGGCCTGCCTCATGACCGACTGGTATGACATCAGCAGCCACAACTTTGTCCAGTCCTTCAAGTTCTACCCGGATATGCAGAGCTATGGTATCAGCACGGATAGGGTAGTGATCAGAGTGATGGACAATTACGGAGCGGACCACACGTGTATGTACAGGTGGAGGCTCACCGGAGAAGAGGTTGGAGAGTAATTTGGCATTTTGTTTCGAGCGACTGGGCGGGTTCACAGCACCTTGAGGGGATATCCAGGTGCTTTTAGCGAGGCGTTTTGCATCGAGATACCCATTGTGAACGTATGAAAGCATGTGTAAAGTCACCTTGACAACCAATTTTCCACGTTTGCTTCCATTATTGAAGTGTTTGAAAGCGGTTCGAGCGTGACCTGAGCACCTTGGTGAGGCGTTTGGTATCGAGATATCCCACACTGAACGGATGAGAGAGTGTGTGTAAAGTCACCTGAACGGCCGAATCCCACATTCATTTCTATTGTAGGAGGCCTTCTACGCCCTTCGAGTATAGCCACAACCAATTTTGTGAGATGTCTGGTGTCGAAGCATCTCAAAGTAAACACATAAAAGCCTGTGTAAAGTCACTTTGATACCGATTTTCCATGTTCCTTTCCATCGCAGGTGTGCTTCTACGCACTTCAAGGGTAAATCGGGCAGATTTGGTGATGAGTTTGTGGTGAGGGCACGACGTTATGAGCGAGTGGTCTCAAGCACGCTCTCACCCCGTTCGCCTATTTTCTCTCTCATCTCCATTGCAGGAGGGTTTCCATGCCTTCGGAGTATATCCTCAGCAAAGCTGAGACAGAGTATGGCGTCGAAACTTCGAGTCGAAGTATCACGTTGTGAGCGAGGAGAACCACGCACATACTCACCTTTTTTTGTTCTTCTTAGGCTTATCTCCGCTTGAGAGTGCACTTCTACGCGCTTCGAGTAGGACCAACGCAAACCTAGTAGGGAGTTCCGTATGGAGGCAGCTCAGTGTAAGCGGATCACAGCATGTATAAACTCACCTCTATCGCGCTTTCATTACTGTCGCTTTCGCTATACAAGGTGGCTATAGGCTTTTCGAATAGAACCTATGCAAACCTAGCGACGAGTCGAATATAGAGGTACTACATTGTAAGTAAGTGGAGTTAAGAACAACCTCACCTATACAACGCTTTTGTTACTATCGCTTCCGTCGAACAACGTAAATCTGTGCCTCTCGAGGAGGATCCGGTTGAAGTTGGAAGGATATCTTATGTCGAGCCGTCTCGATGTAATCGATTGGACTTGGAACTTGGCCTACATCTGTCGCGAGTTTTCACGCGGGTTTCCGTTACAAAGGGCATTTCTACACTCCTGGATGAGAATCCTGCTCAATTTCCCTTGAGGTGTGGCATCGAGTGATTCCCGGAGTTGGACAAGTGAGAGCATGTATGGACTCACCTCTTCCATGCCTTCTGTCCTGCGTCTCCGTCGACAGGAGTACTTCTACACCATGCGAGGGAAATCCAGATAGCTTCGGGAAGGCATCACGCACGGAGACATCTCGCCGTGAAGGACGAGATTCAAGAGTGGACTCATCTCCGGTGCCGTGATCCACTGTGGCCTTCGGTGACAACAGTATCGCTACGGCCGTCAAGAGAGGATCAAATGTACTAGTCACTCAATCAGTATTGGAGCTGGTATAGGAAGAGTGACCAGAAGCAAACAGGAACTCACCCCTGCTGCGTAAAATTCCGCTCGATTCCACCTGGAATGGTATTTCCATGGTCCTTAGCAGAAAACCAGATGTACTAATTCCCCATTCAGCGGCAGAGCTGACCTGAGGAGAGTGACGATTATCGAGTATGAAATTAACTCTTCTGTCTGACTCAGAGTCGATTTCGTTGAGAAAAATGCTTCTATGGCTGTCGGTGAAAATTCAGGTGTACCAATAAGGCGTCGAGCATTGGAGTCGTTTTGATGGGAGCGCCAGCGAATTGTAGCAAGGCCACCTTGTTTGCCGCATTTTTGATAGTCGCTTCCGTTGAAGCGGTGCTGCTCTGGCTGTCGATGAAAAGCCAGATGAAGCAAAAATATATGGAGTGTGGGAGTCATCTTGATAACGTCGTCCCCGTATGTTGTCAGAATCACCTTGTTTGACCCAGTTTGATCGTTGCTTCTGTTCAAGTAAGACCTTCAGTGGGTCTTATGGGAGAATCGGCCGTAGCAGAAAGACATCAGATGTCAGATCTGGCTTGATGGGAGCGGCTGTGGATGAGTTCTCAAGCCATCTCAACCGGATGTTTTCATATATTTGCTTCTGCTTCCATATGAGCTGCAACGCCTCGCAGTGGAAAGTCAGGCAATGTATCGAAGTGTATGCTGCCAGAGACAATTTCAGTCGAACGAGCTGTGAGCGACCTGTGGCATTGCTGCCACGTTCGCTTCCGTTCCATGCGGCGTCTCAACGCTCTTCGCTAGACCGTTCGTGGACCCTAGCGATTACGGTTAAGCAGAAGGTAAAGGGTACAGCCATTGTCAACAACGCTGTATACACACCTCGACAGCTCTCTCTCCTCGATCGCCTCCGAAAAGGAGGTCGATTCTGCGCCTTCTGATTGGATCTTGAAAGCCCATAGTGATAAGCTTCTAGCGAAGCACACCACAAGTGGATCTGCCGGAAGGTCACTTCTATCGCCTAATTTGCAAGCTCGCTTCCGTCAAAAGCAGCACCTTAAAGGCTCCTGCTGGAATTCTGGTATATCCTGTGAAGGGTCTGCACACGAAGTAAATGCTCGTATAGCATAAGTGAGCCTGTTAAAAGAGACGCTCGAAGGCATGTCTCCAAACTTGTGCCTTCCTTCGCTTCAGAACAAGGAGGTGGTTCTACGCCCTTTGATCGAAGCCTGGAGGATACCAGCGATGAGTCTCCATCGGAGTGAACGACAAGTAGACCTGCTTGAATGTCACCTCAGCGGTCAGTCTTCAACGCTCGATTTCGCATTGGGTGGTGCTTCTATGCACCTCGCCGGGGGTCTAGGCAATTCTGTCGAGTGCATTCGCGTGAAGCGGATATTGATAATTTACATGTGAGTCTGACGGTGGAGATGTGAGAATCACCTACCAGATCTTGTGTTCGCGTTCGCTTCCGTGGAGAGGGCTGCCTCGATGCCCTTCGATGTAACTCTGGACAACACCTATATAGTGCACAGAAGCGAGGCGTTTATTCGTGAAGCACAAGTGGAGCAGCCGAGAGGGAGGATGAAAGTCACCCCTACGGTTTGGCGTCCGCTTTGAACTCCGTACAAGAGGTGGCTCTGCGCCTTTTGCTGGAACTCTTGAGCCATTCCATGGAGTGTGTTTCTGCGAAGTTGATTTATTTAAAGCCCAGGTAAGCTTGTCGAAAGAGAAGTTGATGGCCACCTCCCCGATCGCAGTCTAACGATCGCTTTCGTGCCAAGAGGCCGTTTCATGGCCTTTCCTGGCTACCGAGCTGACCCTGGCGAGAGCGCTTGAGTGGAGTCCGTCTTGGAGCAGTTCAGGTGACCCGCTAGGGGAAAGCCGGAAGTCACGCTTCCTTGTTGGTTACATTTCGTTCTCGAGAATGGCGCCGTGCCCTTGGAGGGCAATGCAGACAGGCCAAGTGATCGTGGCTAAGTGGAGTGCGTAGCTCGCACGCTTGATCGGGCCGGAGCAAGAACTTGTCGTGGAATTTACTGCTAGTTTGCTGCATGAGTTTTGAGGTATTGCAGTCAGCGTTGAGATCAGAAGAGAGATGCGAAGCTTGGCTTACTTTCCTGCAATGAGAATTACATCTGCTCCGTGATTGCAGAGCCTGCATGAGACCACAACCAGAGCTTGTCCTGGCTGCATTCTTACGGCGCTGATTTGAGTTAAAAGGAGCGGAATACGAAAGGTGATGTAAATGACGGGAAATAGGCGATCTGGGAGTCTGTTGAGAAAGGAGAAATTCAATATTGAAGCACTTACTTAGCCTGCATTCCAAATAAAGCAGCGCCACTGAAGACCAGCATCGCGTCCATCAAGCATTATCGCAGAACATCATCCTGCTCGAGCGTCCAGAGCTAATTCCACTGGTCCTGGCAGAGTCCAGCAATTTGCCATAAACAGCAAGGTGATCCTGAACATCCTTGACAATCCTAGGAGTGCCAGCTTCGTCCTGTTCAAGAGCATCACGGACGATGTACACTCTTCCTTCCCACGGCCGAAGCTTATCGCCAGGCTCTGAGACGTTGCTTGCAATGAGGCGGTAAGTGTGGCCAAGCAGATGGCGTTGAACAGTGTTAAGCGGCAGCTCGTCATTCGAGAAGTTCAAGATCACCAGCGCAGTCTGCCCATCTTCAGCCATCTTGGTGTACGTGAAGGTGTGAGTGTTCTCGTAGTCATAAGTGGCAAAAGTGCCGAACATGAACAGCTCTCTGTAGTGCTTGCGCATGGCAATACGGTCTTTCCAGAAGAGCCAGATGCTGTTCGGGTCCTTCTGTTGGGCTTCGACGTTGAGCCAGTCGTAGTTGTCGTTAACCTTCATCCAAGGTGGATTGCTGCCTGTGAAGCCAGCATTCGCTTCGTTGCTCCACTGCACTGGTGTGCGAGAGTTATCTCTTCCGACTTTGAAGACACCTTTGATGGCATTTTCGTGAGCAAATGGGTCTTTCTCACGGTTGAGCTCCACATAGTCCCCGATATAGATGTGAGCGTCTGGGTCTTTGAACTCTGAGGATCCCCAACTGATAGGCATGTTTAGCATGCCAATCTCTTGGCCTTGGTAGAGGAACTCGGTGCCGGACAGCGTAGTCTGAAGGAGGCAGAGAAGCTTTCCGGCTTCACGCCAGTGCCGTGACTCTGGAGTTGCGTAGCGGGCAATGCTGCGAGGCTGGTCATGGTTCTCCATGAAAACGGTACCCCATGCGTTGGTGTCTGTGATCAGGTTTTGCACTTTCGCTATCGCGGTCTTGAATCCCGGTAGCGTGTAGCTTGGATCATTGTCCATGTAGTTGCAGACTTCGTGCTTGGCGTACTCATCAGGGTTGTCGTTGTTGCCAAGCTTAACCATGTCGAAGTCGAAAACCATGCTCAGCTCTTTCTCCTGTGGCTTGACATATCGCAGCAGCTCTTCGTATGGAGTCAGCGGCAGTTCACCGACGATCATTATATCTTTGCCTGGCGCATCACGATCGATCTTTTCGCGGATCTCTTTTAGCCATGTGTGCATCTTTGGTCCATTGATATAGTGCTTGCTGCCTGGCTGCCACCTTCCTGGAACAACAGGTGGGTCGATGTCCGGGTAGGAGAGATCTTTGCAAAAGCGGTTCGCAGTGTCCAAGCGAAAACCGTCAACACCACGATCCAGCCAAAATTTGATAGCTGAGTTATATACAGCCGCTCGCATGTCTGCATTATCCCAGTTCAGATCTGGTTGAGATTCAAGGAAGAGATGAATGTAGTACTGCTCGCGCTCTAGAACCCAGGTCCAAGCGCTGCCACCGAAGGCTGCTCTCCAGTTGGATGGCTCTTCGATCTTGTGCTCACCGATCATATGGTCTGGACGTTTGTCACCCCACATATACCAGTCTGCTTTGGGGTTGTCTTTCGACTTGCGACTCTCCAGGAACCATTGGTGCTTATCGCTTGTGTGAGTGATGACCAAGTCCATGAGTATCCTCATGCCACGAACATGGACTTCTTCGATGAGATTTTCCATGTCTTGTAGAGAACCAAACTGGTCGAGGATATCTTCATAATCCGAGATGTCATAACCCCAGTCTTTCATTGGAGACTTGTACGTTGGTGAGACCCAAATGCAGTCGATGCCGAGATCTTTGAGGTAGTCTAGCTTCGAGATGATGCCTTTAATGTCGCCAATACCATCACCGTTGCTGTCTTTGAAGGACATAGGCCAGACCTGGTAGCACATCACACCCTTCCACCAGGGTCGGCCCTTGAAATCCTGCTGAGGAATGGAGACCGCAGGAGTCTGAGCGGCTTCGCTGCTAGCAGAAGAGGCAATGGCAGAAGAGCCATGCAAAGAAGGAGTCCGCGAAAAGGCGGCGTCAATTGGATCTGTTTCCATGGTGCAGGATATACACTTGTGCGAAGGCGTATGTTGTCTGGGTTCTTGAAGCTTGAGCAAGTGTTCTTCAAGTCTTGGAGTCGGGGTCGGAAGATCAGTCGAGGCTCGAGGCGATTTCGATGTTGGCATATATTGCACAAAGGCTCGATGCTACCTGCTTATATGGTCCTGCAGATGGCAGAAGTCAATCTGCGCAAACATAGTGAATGACATCGCTTCAAGGCCGAGGCCGTCACATGAGAAAGAGAATCACATACGTGCCAGAATTGATAGTCTCTGGGCTGCATTTAATACTGCTCCAACATGTTTGCACCACATTGCCTGCGCATTCGCGATAGCACGATCGTTTGCTCGCGAGATCCTCAGGAGGCACATTCCCCAAGGTCCCGAAGCCATCATACAATGCGAAAGCAGACGCTTGCCGACGTATCCTCCAAGGCCATGCTTTGTGTGATGTTTGCGAGAGTCCATAGTGATCTGGCAGAGTATCAGAGAGCCATTTCGTGGACAAGGACGAATGACAGTCGGAGGCGGGTGAAGGGCCGTTCGACCACGCATTAACAGCTCGATACGCGCAAAATGAGATTGAAGGCCTGTGATCGACTAGGACAATGCTGCCGGCGATGCGACTACGTGTTATTCCTGGTGGAAGTGATGAAGGAGGAGGTGCACTCACTCTACGCGCTCCCAGACGCGTCGCGCCTTCCCTGGTTGCTCCGTCAACGTCATCCGCAGCCGGACCCACATCTCCTGCGATCTCCAATTACGACATCCCCATTGACATTACCTCGCGAACACCCTAGCATACCAGTTCAATATCGCCCATCGAACAGTCTACACAGCATCCACAATGCCTCCAAAACGTCGCACAACCACAGCTCGCTCTTCAGGCCCTCAGCGCCAACAAGCCACCCTCTCATTCCACGGCAAGAACAACAAAGTCACAAAAGCCCAATCGCCGAGAAGTAAAACTACCAAGAAAGATCCAGCATTAGTCGAAGACCTTGTCGCAGATGAAGCGCAGTCTATCAAAACCGAAGCAGACCCAGATCTCTCCGAACCCACCACAGCGGAGAAAGCGATCCAAGAACAAGTCAAATCTGAAGTCGAGACACTCGAGACTGTAGAAGATCCCCTCAACGACAGTCCTGCGACCACAGTGAAAGATGTCCTCGGAGGTCGCGCGCAAGAAAGTTCTCTCGGTGTAGGCTGGTCAGGAGACGAAGAACAACTCGCTCGAAAAGTCACCGACGCACAAATCAAAAAGTATTGGAGAGCTAAAGAATTAGAGCGCAAAGCACCAAGAGTCCATCAACAAGATTTGAGTTTATATGAGAAAGTTTTGAGGGAGTGGGATATGAGCGGTCAATTTGGACCTTGCATTGGGATCGCGAGACTGAAGAGGTGGAAGAGAGCTAATGTATTGGGATTGAAGCCTCCGATGGAGGTTTTGGCTGTTTTGTTGAAGGAGATGGATAAGGGTGATACGAAAAGTCAGAGGGCGCATGTGGATGAGTTGATGAGTTCGAGATTTGTTGCGGATTCGTGAATATGGGGGTTTATGGGTACATGATACAGAGGCGTAAGGGGTCTTGGAGTAAGAATGACTGGATGCCTTTGGAATTGAGAGACTTGCACAGCATGCAGGCTCAAGCTAGCTTTTCATACAAGATACCCTTCACTCCCACCACCATTTAACATAACCTTCAGGATTATAATTCCACGTCGCTGAGAACGGGCTACTATAATTCGGCATAAAGCCATAGTAGTTGCCAGTCACCAAGCCATATTGATGAGCACCAACGCGGTCCAGGTGGCCTCCTGGCAGTGTTGGACCGTAAAAGCTTGGATAATAAGAGTCTCCAGCTCCAGATCCATAGCCGAAGTAGCCTAGATCATAGCCATATTGAGCGTTGCCTGGCAGTTGCCAGTTAAATGGTTCTTGTGGGTAGTAAGACATCGTGCTGAATTGTTATAGATGTTCTCCAAACTCTGTGTTGAGAGCTGGGTATAAGAAGGTTCATCGAGTGGTGTTCACTGGGGATTTTGATTAGAAGGCAAGATCATTACAGCGATGGTATGGTACCACAGACCTCGCTGGCTGTGTGTTCATTGGAAAGTGGCAATGACGCAGCTGTCAACACTGCCTTACCGCCTGCGCAGTAATCTTGATGACATTTCCGCGCCGAATACGCATTGATGACATGTTATTCCTCATATCTGGTACACTGTACATACACTGCCTTTACTGGCACATTTTGTCAACGCTCTAGTCTCGGCGCTATGCACTTCCCTGAAACTCCAGTAAATGCTGATCGAGGCTTGCGAGCATTTCAAGGAGGCTCGTCTTTTTCGCGACTTAAGAGCTCATTGCGCTATATGGTATTATAGGTCCGTTGCGGGAGAAGTCGGACTATTGGCCGGGCGCTTCGAACGGGTTTGCGCTCCCCGAAAGAAGAAGTCCAATGATGAGACCAAAAAGACCAAGGACTGAGGAAAAGATCTCAATGACCAGGACTTTGACGAATCTGTGAAGAGTCAGCACGACGACCGATATTCTGTCAAGTCTCATTGAAAGCTCTCACAAGCTCGGGTCCGCAGCGTCTGCCAATGCAGCACTGGAACCATTGATGCCTACACTGACACCGCAGACCAGATTACATGCGCCCACAAGTAGTCCTGACCAGAAGAGTGCATATCCAGTGAAGTAGTTGCTCGCCGAGTATATCGCGGGCCCAGTGACAGGCTCGAGCTTCGCCGAGAAGACAATGCTCATAATGACGCCGTAGATAGCCACGACTTCGCAGAAAATGATGGAGATCAAGTTCTTCGTTCGGATCCGTGGCGCTTTCACACCACCTCCGAGAATCGATGTGCCTGTGATGAAAATGCCCCTGCTGTTGTGTCAACTTCCCTGTACACCTTCTGCCACTGCTCTCGCCTCTTTTCCTGTGACTGACCATGCTGCTCCGATGACTGACAATCCTATGCAGAGTCCAATACCAGTCGATGCCCACGCGTACGGCGATATCGATTCGAGAAAGGCGCCTACGTTGAAAGCTTCGCCTTCGCCCTGGAAGAGCATGTCTGTTGGCCATCTCATCAGCTTCCCATCTTCCCACTACCAGTGCTTCGCGCATGCTCACAAAGTCCAATGACTACCAACGCGGTGCCAGCGCCCGAAGCGCCATACGTGAGGCCACCCATGATGTGAAGTGTGAAGAAGTCGTCGATTCTTGGGCACAGTCTAGCGTTGCCTGCGCGAAGTGACATCTTAGAGCTCATGCTTTGCGGGATCGACCGCTTCGGATCTCGGCAGCTGACAAAGAAGTGCTCCGCCCGCAGTCGCCCTCTATCATTCACATGCGACAGCAATGACTCTTTCACTTCTAGATGCCAGACACCTCGCGCGACAATATTTCTTAGAGGCTGTCGCGACATCACAAACAAGTCCCCGAAACACGCGCATTGCGACATATATCTTTCATATCACTCCTCGCCCTTGAGCAGTCTAGGGCGCCCCGCCAGCAACATGGCACAGGCAGCGCAGAACACCGGCTTCTATGAGCTTTACAGAGGAACCTCGTAAGTACCACGACCATTCTAAATTTCAGACATGCAGTCGCTGACACACTCTCTCTAGCATCGGCCTCGCGCTCGCAGACACCCTCGACGACCTCATCAGTTCTAGGCGAATCGAGCCTCAGCTGGCAATGCGTATTATGGCCAACTTCGATCAGCACATCGCCCAGGTCCTCGGAGAGAAAGTCAAGGCTCGTATGACGTTCAAAGGCCACCTGGACGTCTACCGGTTCTGTGACGAAGTTTGGACCTTCGTGATTAAGGATGTGAAGTTCAAGATGGATAACGCCCTTCAGATGGATGCCGACAAGGTCAAGATCGTGGCTTGCCAGTCGAAGGAGAAGGCGGCTTAGTGTGACGTCTGCATTATTGAGAGGACGGTGGACAGGAAAAAATGGCCGCAGTTCTACCCGACCGAGATCTATCACCGAAAGAATTGCGCGTATTGGTGGTCGAAGCAATGTCGGTTCAAAGGTGACAGCCCGCAGTGGCTCATGAAGGGGGAACATCGCGTTAAGCAGGAAATCTACATCAAGGAAGAACCCAACACCAAGCAGGAACCAGACATCAAGCGAGAACCTGACATCTGAGCAAAGATGGAAGATAGACTCTGCTTCGTCAGAGGTCCTACGCGTGCCTCGAATAATGGGTACAGTAGGAAGTAGTGGTCGTCTGGTGCAGCACTTTCTGCTTCAGCTTCGCATAGGAGGACATTTGGAGACATTGGTGGAGATCAGCGTTCCTTCCACTAGAGGCTGGATACGAGATATGATAATGATAATGATATTCAAATTGATATTCCGTGTTTCTGCTACTCTTTCAATACTCAAACCTCTCATCCTAGCTTCATGCTGGTCGATTCTTGCAGACCAGAGTAGATGTCTGCTGTCTTGACCAAAATGCCAAGACCCAGAAGCGCAAACCTCCGACTTCACGTCTCCTTCCTCCCCTTTCCCTTCATTTACGCAACCACATACCAAATCAATCCTAACGCAATGTCAATATCATCACAACCCCAATGGCTCATCTTCGCAATCGCATCAGGAGGCTGTGCCGCTCTCAATGGCGTGTTCGCAAAACTTACCACAACGCAACTAACCACGACATGGGCGACAGCAATCTCACATCTCTTTGGTCTCAAGGAGGAAAGGATGATCTTTGAGTTCCTTGTACGAGGAGTAAGTATTCATATTCTGAAGATGAGAGATGTGTATTAAGGCTGACTAGTATTGTTATGGCAGTTCTTCTTCCTCATGAATCTCGCCTTCAACGCAGTAATGTGGGGCCTCTTCACGCGCGCTCTTACATTAGCAAGCAGTACCGTACGCGTCAGTGTGATTAACACCAGCGCGAACTTTATGCTCACGGCTGTTTTGGGGGCGTTGATATTTTCGGAGTCGCTGCCAGGTACATTGAGTTCCCAACCTCTTTACCTCTCTTCCCTCTGCTCACCCTTCGTTTAGGTCTTTGGTGGCTTGGCGCCGCAATGCTCGTTGCTGGCTCTGTGATTATTGGTCGCAGAGAAGAAGGCAAGGAGAACGTCCTCCCTGCTGCTGAAGCGACTGCTGTGCCTTTGCCTGACTACACTGATGAGCCGGATGCTCCGCCACCTAGTGTGGGTAACGCTACTACTACCTCTGGTGAACGAGAGGCTTACGAAGACAGCGACGAGGTCGAGCTGGGGACGCCGGTAACGGGGCGAGAAAGCGGAGAGGGGAGTAGGTGAAACCAGATGGAGCGAGCAAAGACTATGCTTCCCCTTCAAATCTACGACATTCCACGATCCTTCGACCTTGGAAAACAAGCAAGCTTGACTGCTGCTCTCGCGCCTGTCGCAACGCAATAACTGTCTGAGCAGCAACCTGCTCAAAGCACAAGTTGTCGGCCTGCTTCGTAGTGAGCTCAGCAGTCAGTGCACATGCATTTGACACGTTGCGACACAGAAGCGGTCCGTGCGCGCTGTGTAGCTACTAATTCGATGCTTTCGAGCAACGCGTGACAAGCTTGACAGTTTACCCACATTTCTTACCCTCAACTTTGGGGTCTTCCGCCCCGACTTCAACCTGAGGACACCCACATCTCAAAATAAGATTGGGTCACAAAGCCGCAACCTTTGACTTCCAGAACAGCCTCGACCATATCGCGACCAACGATTTCTGACTTCCAACTTCCGGTCCCTACGAATTCATCGCGTTCCATTTCAAGATCCAGTGTCACATCGTCGCGATGCACTCGATCTCGGAGCGCGCAGGTTACCCAGAGGCCATGGCTCGGCGGTTATCACCACGACCATCACCATATCCACATGTACTGATTGAGGGCGGCGACTTCCAAGAATGGTCGCAAGCGATCGATGCTGTGTTGCGGCGCAAGTGTCGGCCCCGACTCAGGAAATACAGAAGCACAGCAGCACACTTACACAAACTCGATGACTTGGGTGGCTTGGGTGAGAGGCAGAAGAAAATTAGCATCAAAGCGGCTACCCTCATGTTTTCATACGTTCATCCGACCATACTATCACGCATGTCAGATCTTGCATCGAAGGAGCCTTGGGAGCTGTGGGATCTCCTACCGATTCTCTCCGGACCTTTCCGTCTCATGGCATTGCCGGCAGAGTTGAGGGAAAAAGTCTTTCGTGAGGCGCTGCCGGATTTGCCTGTCACTGTCTTCTGCCGCGACGTACTCCAAGTCAAGTCAGCAGTACCACCTCTACTACACACCAATCGCCAGGTTCGAGAAGAAGCGGCCGCTGTCTACTATTCCGAATCAGAATTCTGCTGTGACTTCACCAATCATGCTGGACATCGCCGGGCAGACCTGCCTAGACCAGCCACTGTGGTGGCGCCTATGCATGTACTGATGCACGATTGGACCACGAATGTTTTGGGCGAGAACAACAATCATCTTCGCCATTTGAGGCTGTCGTTCCGAGTCTCGGCAAGACTGGCTTGTGCCGATCATCATCATACAAGATCCGTGCCCATCTTTATCAAGTTCAGCGTAGATCTGAAGAAGCAGCCACGGCTGAAGGTAGAAGTAGTCGTTTCAGACCTTAGCAAATGGGAAGTGTGTTGGCTGAGTACACAGAAACAGCAACAAGTTGAGGCACACGTCCGAAAGTGCAACGAGACGGCAGAAAAGCACGATTGGAAGGGCGAAGTCATCATTGATGCTATCACGTCCAATCCCGGACTATGGATTTTCGATGCCGGAGATGTTGTTGGAAAAGTTCGCTACTAGACCTCGACAAAAGGATCTGTCAGGGCTTCCTTAGATCTTGAAGTCATGCCACTGACTCTCGCGCCGCAAGGAATTCAAGAGATTTCGACCTCCTCCAATGCACGATTTCCAGAGTCCGTCGTAGGTAAAGCATCATCGGCCGTAGTCTTCTCGATCGTCGATGCATAGACGCAACCACAAGCAGCCCTGAGAGTCTGATGGCAGAATCTCAATAGTCAACATGAGCAAGCTGTCATAGCCGGTCAGAAGGTTATAAGACTGCCACATACTAGATGCGAAGAACATCAGATCAAATCCACAGGCGATTGTCAGCCGGCTGGCGTTTGGGGGAGTGCAGGCTGGCATTTGACGCTGCGAATGATGCACCATGGGCTTTTTAAGACGAAGCAGTCTTCGTGCTGACTTCGTTCAAACAATAGCAGAGCAAGGATTGCAGACTGGGAAGTACACTTAACCATTACAAATTGACATCTGTTTTGTTAATCATTTCCCTGGCCTGTAACCACGTCCGACAGGGGCGAGAAGCATGCCTCCCTCAGGAAATTGGAGTGTCTTGATTGCTTATTGGCAGATCAGGCCTCCAGAGACTTCGGTCGAAAGCCTTCTCTGTGACTAGACGGGAAATCATGCATCGTCATGCCATCAAGTAGCTGCTGACTTGGTAGGCATACATTTGGCAAGCATCACAGCTATGACCAGGGCACGCTATGAGACCAGCACAAGGACAAGGATGAGGATGAGGCAGCAGCGATGAGTAAATACTTGCCTATTTGCACCTTCAAGCACACGACTTCCCCGAAGATGGACCTGCTAACCACTACAGCACGACAACATCAAGATCTCCTCAGCTCGGGTCGAATGACCTCTTCGCAGCTATGCCAAGCATGCATCGACCAGATTCGTCGTCACAACCGAGCTGGCACGCATCTCAACGCTGTGATCAGTATTGCCCCAACCGAGATCATTGAGAGACAAGCCACTGCTTTGGACGAGGAAAGTGAGGCCGGTCGTCTTCGAAGTCGCTTGCATGGTACTAGACACTTCTCTTTCATGTACAGATAGCATTCATCCACGCTCATAGTATCTAGGCATCCCAATCATAATCAAAGACATCTTCCCAACAAATCCAAATTTCGGTCTCCCAACAACATGCGGAGCCTACGCCTTCTCCAACACCTTCGCGAAACGGACTTGCCTCCTTGTAGAAAGACTCCTCTTGGCCGGTCTCATCATCATCGCAACCACGAACCTGACAGAACTTTGTGGCGTAAAAGCACCAGAAGTACCACTAGGTTGGTCCGCGCTCGGCAAGCAGACTCAATCACCATACATCGCAAACGGTAGGGCGGAAGATGAAGCACCTTGCGGTAACTCAATGATCGGAGGCTCTTCGTCAGGTTCAGCAGCTGGTGTAGCCGCAGGTTTCGCTCCTTTGGGGATCGGAGGTGAGACGACTGGATCGCTTGTGATACCGGCGAATCGTGGAGGGCTATATTCGCTGAAGTTGAGTCCTGCGAGAGCACCGATGGAGGGAGCATTTTGTCTTAGTCTTGAGCATGATAGTCTTGGTGGGATGGCGAAATCTGCCGTCGATTTGAGGGACCTGATGAATGTGCTCCTCAACAATTTACCTGCATTGAACGACACGAAGAGGGTTTCCAGGCCATTCAAGGTCGGTTTCGTAAATCCCAAGGTCTGGCAGTATCCTGACCGGATGTGTCCTTTGAGCGACGCAATTCGTGAACAGCTCGCCAAGAGGCAGAATGAGCTGGCAGACAAGCTTGAATCGAACGGGATCTTCGTACGGAGGGACATCGAGCTTTCTGACGAAGACCTAGAATTCGGGGGTGAGAGTATCGTTCGCAAAGTCGCGTGTAAGTGACGCTGTGTCAAACCATGTTGACGCTCTTCGTCTGCTGAAGGACACTGCATAGTCGCCCAATTCCGACAAACCAAGACTTCGCAGCAGGACTTCACTCAGACATCAAGACTTTGCAAGATCTGATCGACTTCAATAACAACCATGCCGAGCGAGCACTACCACCACGTCCGTCTACTACCTCATCATCTAGAAAGATCCTCTACTAATCCTCACCCCCAGCATACCCAACCCAGTCCTTCCTACTCGCCGCTCAAAACGATACCTCGGATCTAGCCCACATACAGAAAGTCTTCGAGTACGGCCAACGAGAATCGCGTCAGCGCCTCAATCAAGCCATGGACGATCATGAAGTCGATTTCATCCTGGGACCAGGCGATAGTGGCCTCTACGACCTGGCAGCTTGTGCCGGGTATCCGATTGGAACTATGCCTTCAGGAGAGGTCGAGTATGCTGAGGGGAAGTTTAGACCAGAGGGCCTTTGTGTTGTAGGGAGGGAGGGCGATGAAGAGCGGATTCTAGAGTTTATGGTTCGGTATGAAGAGATTGTGGGCGGTCGCAGGCCGGTGCCGAGGGCGCTTGTAGACAGTGGGTCTGAGGAGGTGCATCGATATTCGTGTCGGGGTCGAAAAGATCTTCCAGCGTCAGATCATCGTTGCGTCGGTCGCCGTGATGGCTATTCAACAAGCAGCGAAATCGTATCGAGAGACAGTAGAGGTGTGCCTTGAAGAATGAATGAGCTGCATTGAAGTCTATATCAACATCCAACGCCTGCGCTGTGCAAAACAAACTCTGAACATCGTCGCTAATGCTTGCCAATGCAGCCACGCTTCGAAAAGCAATGAAGGGTATCTTCCCAAGAAAGAACGCCAATTCATGATGGTCATGACAGCACACATATGTCTCACAATGGAACATCTTCCATCATTTCCACTGCTCCTTCCCTTCCTACCGTAAAGATCACGTCACCAAGCGTCTTGGTCGCAAAGCCAGCTTCGCAATACGCAAAGTAGTATTCCCACTTCCTCTTGAAGGTCTCCACCTCTTCTTCGCTCAATCTCTTGTTCTCTCGATCATGGGCCTCTGCGATCAATGCCGGTCGAATCTTGGTAGAGAAGCTTTGCATGAAGCTTTGTCGCCAGAGGCGGAGAGTCTTCGCGTAGTGTGGACCGATATTCTCAACGGTCTCTGGTATCCACTGAGGCTCAATACCACGTTTTGGGTCCGAGGATCCAGCTCTTACGGCGTCCAGAAGCTGTGTGATCGTGGGCAGATGACCACCTGGGAAGATGTATCGGCGAATGAAGTCGTCGCCGCTGTTGTACACCTTGTACCTCGACTCAGGCATTGTGATGCATTGGAAGCACGCAACACCTCCGTCTGACTTCAGCAGGCTATTGATGCAGCGAAAGTAGGTCTCCAGGAACTCAGCACCCACAGCCTCCAACATCTCAATAGACACAACTTTGTCATATTTTTCCGACTCTTTCGGGACTGGTAGACTGCGGTAGTCGCAGATCAGAACTTTGATTTGCTTTTCATAACCTGCAGCTTTGATCCTCTCTTCTGCCAGCTTCTTCTGCTCCTCACTCAACGTGAGACTGGTGACACGGCAACCAGTCTTTTCTACCGCGAGGATTGCGAAGCTGCCCCAACCTGTTCCAATCTCGAGAACGTGGTCGGTACTTTTTATTCTGCAGTTTTTAATGAATCGATTCAATTTTCGGTATTGAGCGCGCTCGAGGCTCTCCTGGGTAGAATGGGGATCTGACTTTGGAAGCCAGATTGGACAGCTGTAGGTCATGTCTGGGCTGAGAAAGGCCGCGAACATGTCATTGCTGATATCGTAATGGGCGGAGATGTTCAAGCGAGCGTTCGCGAGCGTGTTTGTCTTTCTGGCGAGTGCGCTGACCTTGCCGAAAATATTTGAAGAGAGTGTAGTGCCATTATCCAAATGCTTGCGGTTGACAATGAAAAGCTTGAAAAACGCTGTCAGGTCCGAGCAGCTCACTTCTCCCAGCATGTAGGACTCAGCAAATCCCATGTCAGCGAAGAGCATGAGACGGACCCAGAATAAATCATTGAGTACGCGCAGCTCGGCGTGAGGTATCGTGTAGACGTTCTTCTCACTGTCTGTCTCTGCAGTAGGTTTCGGGCTGCCACATATCGTAATGCTGCCATCTGTATCTGTGACCTTCAAGGAGCCGACCTGTACTTGTCGCAAAAGAGCCAAAATGGCACCTCTGGACACCGACAGCAGAGGAGGCCACGCGAAAGACCCAGCGTAGCTCGCGAGAGCTGAGATGCGTCCTGTAACGTCCATGCTAGGCTGTTCTCTCCAAATTCGTGGGTGGTGTCCAAGTACGCTGCTCGCGAGCAGCTTGCGGATAGGAATGCGAACGCTATCGAGTACTTCTTCGTATCATGCTTCCAGGCGACAGAATAATTCTCCAGATGTTTCAGAAAGTAGATGACGCGTGGAGAGAGGAAAGCTGACCAGGAACAAAAGTCAAGCGCGTACGGACTGATCAGGTACTTACTTTCTCTGCAGAGCTCGCAAAAAAGAGCTTATCCGGCGAAACTTGGGTTTGGCTCTGCGAACAAAGACCTGCCACTCGGCACTTCGGGGAGCGAAAGTGCGTTCCCGTTGACTTGTTCGAGTGTAGCGAAATGCGCCTGGCGTCGAGATGGGTTTGTTGATTGCATGACGTCTACCATTGTGCCAGAAGGGTATGGTTGCTATGCAGGACCGCCTTCTAGCTTGAGCTTCTGGAAAACTTGCCGGTCTCGATATATCATTTTTCCCCAGCTTGTTCAGGGCTATATTGCTGTCTTCTTGCGAGCATGCTTGTCCATCGAGGGCTTGATGGAGTCTCGACATTGTCAGAAGGAATAATACGGTCTGCCTTTGTTGTTCTGGGAAGTCGGTATCGTTGAGAAGGAGTCCGACTAAGGATCGCAAATGTGCCCCGCACTACTATCAGTTGCCCTCAACCTGTTAGTACCGGTGCGGGGAGAACCCTGTACCTCTAAGAGAGGAACTATACCGCTATTTTAATAGTTTTCTAATTATTTCTCCTCCTTCTAACACCTAGAGTCCTCTAAATATTATAGATATTATATCGACGCTTTTCTAGTAGTATAGGCCCTTCTAAGGTATTATTATTATTACTACTACTACTATAGTTAAGTCTACTCGTATTAATCTCGGCTAGTAAGGCTAACTAGTTAATCTCTTTAGTAAAGGTATAACTACTAAGTAGGTTCTAGCTTTCTTAAAGTTACTATTAAGTATCTAATTAGTATACTAATATTAAGTAAAGTAGCGCTTATTTAGTATATTATATATAGAGAATACTAGTACTCGA
>KZ107232.1:304-65991 GCA_000504365.2 Pseudocercospora pini-densiflorae CBS 125139
TATATTTGCGAGTAGATAGCGAGTAGTTAGCGAGTATAGAAGATATAATAGTAGAAATGCGGTGTGCGGGTTAAATATAGTATTGTCCACTTAGTAGATCTGGGGCTCTGTACTCCGACCCTGGTCGAGATCTCTAGCTGCAAATGCCATGATCTTCGCACGCGTGCTTCCCATCCACAGCAATTGACATTGTCGCATACAAATTCGGTGCAATGTTGAGATGGCTGCGGCCATGGCAGAACGCTGGCCTACGGTTGAAATCCACTCGTGCTGTCCCGGCGCGATATGCCTCAAATAAATCGACCACCGATTCCTCGCCAAGCCGCATTACTCGACTGTTTGGGTTCAAAAAGGCAGGAAGTCCTGTGGGAGCTTTCGATCGCATGCTGAGATGGTCGCTGTACGCGTGGGCTGGCTTTGTGGGTTGGCATACATGGTGTCACTACTTCTACACATGCGACTCTACGTATGGGATCTCTATGCTGCCAACTCTGTCAAGCTTTGGTGATTGGGTCATCATCAGCAAGTGGTATAGGCGCGGCAGAGGCATCCACGTAG
Source organism: Pseudocercospora pini-densiflorae CBS 125139 (assembly GCA_000504365.2). Taxonomy (NCBI): domain Eukaryota; kingdom Fungi; phylum Ascomycota; class Dothideomycetes; order Mycosphaerellales; family Mycosphaerellaceae; genus Pseudocercospora; species Pseudocercospora pini-densiflorae. The sequence goes on from KZ107232.1 coordinate 863, forward strand.
GCGATCTGGTCAGCTTTCGACATCCTGTAAAGGAGGGAGAGCATGCAATCAAAAGAGTAGTCGGCTTGAGCGGAGATCTGGTCTTGATGTACACGCCGGGCAAGAGTGATGCCATGCTGCAGGTATGAAGTGGAAAGGAGCGATGAGCTTCGATCAGAGACACTGATAACGGGTAGGTACCAGAAGGCCACTGTTGGGTCGTTGGCGATAACCTAGCCTACTCTCGCGACTCAAGACATTTCGGGCCTCTTCCATTGGCCCTGATTTCTGGCAAAGTCATAAGCAAAATTGACTGGCAGGATCGAATTCCCAAGCTTGCAGCATTGGAGAATGGTTTGCAGCCTGCAACGGACGACGATCTAGATTGAGCATTGTCGTGAGCTCGGCAAGCTATGTTGATCTCAGCTATGAGGTGTCTCTGAAACACTGCATAAAATCTGTTCGGAGCCTGTCTCTGACTGCGTGCGTAGAGGCACAATCTGGTTTTTGAGACCTGCCACAATAAGTGCCCGAGGTCAATCTCTGGCCTGATGGGAGCCTGCAACATCGAAGCCTGACGCATTCGAGAATGCGAGCATTGGCTTACATCATCATGCATGTTTACAGCTCCGGGAACGTGAGATTCCCATCGCTCTGCATTGATACCTCTCACGGCGTCCTTAAGTAGGTCTCTGGCCGGCGGGAATAAACAGTGCACCAACATGAATACCGATAAACAACCACTGATTATCATTGGCGCTGGCATAGCTGGTCTGACTTTGGCACAGGCCTGCAGAAAAGAGAACATTCCATTTCGAATCTTCGAACGCGATGAGCATCCGAGCTTCAGAAGCGCAGGTTGGGGGTTGACACTGAATTGGGCTTTGCCAACCTTCAGATCGCTACTTCCAGATGACATCCTGTCTCGTCTGCCGGAGACGTACGTGAATAAAGCGGCAGTCGATGCTGGTGAGAAGGGCAGTTTTACCTTTTTCGACTTGAGCACGGGAGAAGCGAAATGGAAAGTCCCAGCCTCGGAGCGGATACGTGTCAGTCGTGAGCGTTTACGGAGACTGCTGCTTACCGGTCTCAACATCGAGTGGAACAAAGCTCTTAAGGACATCAGCAAAGATGATGCTGGCGTGGAAGCTCATTTCGCCGACGCCACATCAGCTAAAGGCAGTCTCCTTGTTGCATGCGATGGTTCAAACTCCACTGCGCGTCGAATACTGCATCCTGAGAACTACACAAACTACGAGTTGCCTGTCCGCTTCATCGGCGCTGGTGTTAAGTATCCCGAAAGCCAGATCAGCGGCATACGCAAGCTTGATTCCTATTTCTTGCAAGGCTCAGACCCAAGGTCCGATGCGTATCTCTGGTTCTCATTTTTGAAGGCGCCTGGCGACTCGGATGCCCCAGGTCCCCGTGAGGCTGGTGAGCAGATGTATCGCTGCCAAATAGTGGTCTCCTGGCCTTATCGGGAGGGTTTCTTTGGGCGAGCAGAACCCAGCAATGTACCGAACACAAGCGTCGGGCAGCGAAGCTGGATGAGGGCGCTGAGCGAGCAGTGGGCTGAGCCTTTCAAGAGTATTGTGCAGAACATCCCCCGAGACTCAGAAATCAAGCCCGTTGAGCTTGCTGATTGGATACCACAACGCAACTCTGCAGGCGTACTAAACAGAAAAGCAGTCTTGCTTGGAGATGCGATGCATACAATGGTTATGTATCGGGGAGAGGGCGCAAATCATGCTATCGTCGATGTCGATGTTCTACTTGAGCAGATACGACCCCTGTTTCAAGACGCTCCACCTGCCAATGTCGATGACTTTATCAGCACGGCTGTTGCGAAGTATGAGACTGAAGTCATTGAGCGGACTGAGCTCGCGGTTCTTGCTTCGCGACAGGCTTGCTTAGATGCTCACGATTTCAGAAGGCTAGGTGACGACAGTCCGTTGGTGAAAAGAAGGGTGATGAGGCTGGATTTGCAGGAGATGTCGAAATGATGAAGGGGATGTCCTACCTTGGTGATCCAGTTCATCTTTGGGGAAGCAAGGGAGGGTGGTGCCTGGCGAGCTGCCTGGCCTTGCGCAACCTGAATTTGGTACTTCAAGTCTGCAGAAAGACCAGTTGAAGGCGCATCACGCTCCGAGCACTGCAGGTCTTCTTTCATTCAGTTGCAATGGTCCTTATGTGACGAACACGCGAGCATCACAACGAAATTCGGCATTGTGTCAACAACAGTCTAGCAGGCACCACAATACTTCTATCTACCCTGTGCTATAATGCCCGTCGGTTCCGCGCATATCAAAGTTGGCTTCCAGGAACTCGATTCGCGACCATCGATTGCTCACACCAGGATCAACTATGACGATATCTTGCTCGCTCACAAATCCCAAGAGCTGCTTCGAGACAACCTCAATGCCCTGGAATACTCCTTGTCCAAGGAAGGCGACCCTCAAGAGGCCATCGCAAAAGCTTCTTGCAACTTCAACGAGATGTCCAAACTCTTGGATCGAATCTGGAACGTGATACCTCCATCGGTCCATACGTCGATCAGATCTAGCAGAAAAGCTCTAGAAGCATTTGGTGTTACTGAATTGCTGGAAAGAATACTGGTCCACCTCGAAGCACCGGATATTCTACGCTCTATGCTAGTGCAGCGCTGCTGGCGTGATACGATAGTTGGTTCTGTCGAGTTGAAAAAGGTTCTAGGTCTCCTGCCGCTGGATCGCGATATCTTCTACACCGCTTTCGACACAGAAATCTTATGGAATTCCAACGGCCGAATCGTTCCAACGGACCTCTTCAGAGCGGACATTACCAACCCCTTAAATCGGTACAACCTGCTAAACGAGCGTATGGCCCTTCGCAGAGAAATCTCTAGAGATGAGCGTACGACTACAAATTATATGGGCATGATGATTATCATGTGTGGAAAATATGCGCGTCCTCCACATCTTGGAAGCCGTATCGCGTCGATGTTGATCTGCCATCCGCCTGTGAAGCAGTTGCAGGTCGACGTTAGGTGCAGGTATTGCAAACGCGGAGACGAAGATTCCAATGCAGCAAGAATGCCGACTGTGTTCGAAATCAGCAGTCGCTCGGAAATCGGTTTCACCATGGGCGAAATAGTGGATAAGACCCATCATTTGAGGGCCGTCCATAAAAATTGCTGTCCTAGGTTCGGCAATTACGATTTTCCGATCAGTCCGAGCGGTATCAATTATACGGCTATCACAAGCATTCCTTGGAAGCCTCCTCCGCCGCCACCTGTGGACGAATCCGAGGAGGAGTAACGTGAGAGGGAGGGCAACGAGCAATGAATTGGTTAGGGCAGAGGGCGGCGGTCTGTTCGAGGCAGATCAGCTCTCTCATTCCAGTATGCGATCACAAGACAGAGGACAGTCGCTTGGATCGCATGAGGCCTGTCCATCACTATGGAATTGGAAAGATGTCGATATACATCTACTTCTCCAACACATTAGACGGCTTCCTCTGCAAAGCCGCCTTCCCGTATCGCCGTAGATCAGCATTTTCCAGTATTTGCTTCTCACTCCCATTCACCGCAGCATCAACCATAGCCGCAGCCAGCTCACCAACAGGAATATAAAGATTGCCGAGAATAGGACTTAACGTCGGCTCTCGCACCGTCACAAATCCAGGTCGCACAATAAAAGACTTCCATCCTTGGCCATATTGTTCTTCAAGATCAATCACTCGATCCTCCACAAGTCCCTGAACTACATCAGTAAATTCTCACAGCACCCAAAAATTCCTTTCACTCACCCTCGCCTTCCTCCTCTCACTCAAAAGCCAAAGAGCCTTATTCTGATCCATCTCCACGAAAGCTCCACTAGTATAAACAAACCTAAACCCATTGCCTTCCCTCGCAAGTCCCATTTGCTCGAACGCCTTAACCGCCGACATCGTCATACCCTCATGCACGTCTGTTCCAGATTTCGCTTTCCCTAAAACCCAAATACATGCTTCAGCTCCAGACATTTGATCGAGTTCGTGTTGTTTGTAGTTGTGGAAGTCTTCGACGATTACTGTTTGGATTTTTGGGTTTTGGATTTCGAGGGGACGACGAGAGAGGACGAGAATGCATGTGATTTGGGGGAGGCAGATGAGGCGTTGGAGCACGGCAGAGCCGATGAAGCCTATTGCGCCGGAGAGGATGATTTTCATGATTCTTTGGAGGCTGAAAGGATGTCTTGGATTGAGATTCTTGAGATGTGATGGACGCAATGACAAGTAGGATTATCTATCAGCTGATGAAATGTTTCTGGCAAGGTATGTATGTATGGTAGAGAGCGAGATGTTAGCGAAGGAAACAAATAGTATACTTAAACACCAAGTAATATTGTATTCTGTCGCGCTAGCCCAACAGTACTCGGAGTACTGTCGTCGGAGGAACTGTGCGCAGCACTGCGATGACTACGAAGGATTCACGGCTTTGTTTGCGAGAATGACGAAGGTGTGGTCGAGGTTGTGGGAGGAGCTTGGAAAAGGCGCGGTGCAATGTGAGGCCGTTGTCCCGTCTTCGTTTTCGCCGGTCGTAGCTGGGTCTACGGAAGGCGAAAATATGTGGTTAGCATGTTACTCTGGTTCGCTTCGCTTCCAGACACTCAGCTTCCTGTGAAACTCATGCACATATCATCAACATTATCACTTTTCGCCTCCGATACCGAGAGGTGGCACAAGAGTCGCTACCAATCTGGCCAAATAGACGTCAGGTCCCAAAGCCGGCTGCCAAACCTCCAGCAACCATTCTTCGCACGATTGAGCTTCCTATCGCGTGACACGGGAGCAGACGCATTGCGAGAGTCATCTAAGCACGTGTGTTGCACTGGCTTGCATGTCTATCGCTATGCTCGCGCGTCGAACATAGATGACGTATACATTCAAGACGAGTTCACGAAGCGAAGCAATTCTCAAACGCCAGCGACACTCGGCTCTTGCTGCGCCGAAAATTACCACTGGAAGAGGTCCTCCGGTCCCGACATGCGCGAGCTCGCGTATATCGCCCTGTGATCAAGCGTTTAACAACGAACAGTCCCCAGCCGGATTTTCTCGCATGGGAATTGGCCCAGAAATTCAGATGTATGGTGCAGATTTGCTCCAAGATTTCGTCCTGTCAAGCTTCACTCCATGGATGTCCATCAAAGCTCAATTACGCTTATTTTGTAGATTTGAGATGTTTACCATTAGATCTGCAGGCTCCACACTGCTCGTTCCGGTTCGTACGAACGTCATGCAAGTCTGTAATGCGGCCTAGGACAGGGTGTCGATCAGGAACCGAAGCATATATGTGCTTGCAGGATTCGTCCTTGCCCAGCTGACGTGTTGCCAGATTCACATTGCAGACCGACTTCCAAGATGCATTTCTCAGTTAAGACGCTTCTCATAGCTGCCGCAGGATCAACAGCTCTAGCAAGCGCAGAGTCAAGCAGTAACTCAACTACGTCTCCAGGTTATACCTGCTATCCACATTGCATTGCCTCGACGATACCAAGCAACGAATCTACAACGCTTTCTTTCGGCAAGCACTATGCAGTCCTAAATCTCGACTTGATTCCAGGCATCCTCTCTCCGGTCCTGGATACTCCAGCAGGCAAGACGTTCGTCAACAGCACTGCTACCTGGATTGATGCAGTCCATCGCCAGAGCCCACCACCTCTCAGCATATTCACTCGAATCTACTTCTCCAACTCCCATAAGCCTGAGATCGCTTCCGGCGTCCCATTCGCGAAAGTCTCAAGCTCCCTAGGAACGTCTTCCGACCCCAATACTCAAGTTTACTCAGCGTTCCATGTTGACGAGGCAGCCGGCGACGTGGTGCTTCAGAAGACAAGATACTATGCTGGAGCTGGCAACGGACTAGAAGAGATTCTCAGCACGCAGAAGATTGACACGGTGGTCTTAAGCGGAGTCAGGACAAGTGGTGTCATCCTCAACACTGTCTACCAATTGTTCAATCTCAACTACAAAGTCTACGTGATTGCGAACAACACGATCGAGACGCCGCCGGATGTCGGTGGAAACATCAATACGGCGATCTTGGAAGGTGTAATTCCGAAGTTGCCGGCGGATGTGATAACTTTGGAGCAAGCACTTGGGGCTCTGAAGAGGAGCGGACCGGCAGTCTATTAGATAGTAATGATGATGTTGGCGACGAGATTAACCTTAAAGTAGCAGAAAGAGAGTCAAAAAGATCCATGCCACAGATCGTTTCACCTTTCTGGTTACATCGCACCGATACCAGATCATTGTTGATTGCCACCTCTTTCGAAATTGAACTTTCTATCCCATCGCCAAAATCCCCGATCATACCTCCAGAGCGCCAGTCCTTCTGCCATACCCGAGTCACCTTTCCAGTTTTCTGCAGCCTCATCGTACGCATTCTGAATCTCCAAGTCATCGTCAACCTTGTTCATCAACGTGTAATGTACTCGGCAGCCACCAGCATCCTGTTGGCTCAGAAAGCCCTCTCGTTTCCACGGATTTTGCAGCGCCCGGTGGACTTGCTTGGATTGCCTGCCACCGCTCTGCTCAGAAACAGAGATAGCAAATCCCTTCTTGAGGCGAAATAGTTCTGCGGCCTCGACGCGAAACGGAGAAGTGTTTCGTGTTACATCCTGTATCGTGGGAATGATATGACTTTCCAGCTTACTACCGGGCAGAGCGTGAAAGAGAGTCAGGTGAGCAGCCACCTTGTTGATCTTCTTCGGAAAGTATTTCTTTCGTAGCTCTGTCATTCGCTCGTGGAGAGGCTTGTCGGTCAGGATTGTGAGAACGTAGAGTTGCTCTTCTTCGCTTCCGGTTTGAGGGATGTGGGAAGGTGCAGGTTCTCGTTTCCTGTTCGTCTCCAGACTCGGCTTGTGTTCATTTGTTTGAGCAACTGTGTTGGCCTGGGTCGATACATTCTGCGTCCTAGAAGGATTTACATTGCCTTTCGATAACGCTGCAGAGTAGCTGAGGCCATTGCTACCTGACATGATTGTTCGGCCAAGACGTATATGGAACGTACCCGTTCGAGCCAGACAAATACGGGGCATGCTCGAATAGCATCTTCAAAAAGTGTCTCTTGCATACTTTCAACTACTTACCTGCCGGAAAAAGTGTTGACGTCGTTGGACCACAATTCAATGCGGCAGAGATCGTCAGGAACGGACGACAACTTCAGGCACTTTGACAGATATCGACGTTTGGCCATGTTTCGAGCCGCATCAACTTGACATGGACAGGCTCCGAAAACATCGTCATTGTCCAAGCACAGCTCTCATAACACCCCGTGTAGACATCTCCTGTCGCTCTCTCATATTCCCTCGATATGCCCACCAAAGGCCGGCATGAACAACGATGGCCGGGCCAAACGGATGGTGAACGAGACGGCCAGCACAAAACCTGAGTGAAAGGAGAAGAGATGGACGGACAAGGCAGCTTAGTGAAAGTGGTTGCACTTCGAAGCATCGTCGGTGGCGATATTGTGAAGGCAACATCTAGGCCCTGAAGACCTGTGGTCTGTCAGACGTGGCTGCATCCGAAACATGCACGCGTCGAATGATCCTTCCGAAATGGGAAAGAAGCTCTATACTACTTCGCATGGCAGGATTCAGATGGTCTTGCATTGGAGAGGCCTCGACATGCTTTCCACAATCTCAGACTCTGCCAAATGATGGCGCTTCGCCACATAGCTCGCGTCTCAGCTCTGCGAAGCGTTGGCGACTGCCAGGATAAAGCCACGGCATATAGAAGGCTGATAAGTTCGCAAGTGGTCACAGTACGAATACATGCTCTGCCGTACCGAGCGATCAAGTGATCCTCGCAACCATCTGGAACAGTCGCAACTCATGAAGACGTGCTGAAGCTCCAGCAACTTATGTTAGCAGATTTGTTTTACCAAAGAGACCATGCCACCAATCCCTTCGAAATTTGCATCCGTTGCTGCCCAGCGAAGATGGAACGTCTTGGTGGAAGAACTGAAGTCGTCTAACTCAGCACGATGGCAAGAGCATGACGCCCCTTACGAGGTCTTCCAGGGTTGCGCAGGCAAGACATTGAGACTTGAAAGGGATCATACTGCATATGAAGCTATTGGACAAAATTCGTTCTTAGCCGATGGAACTCTCACAAGTCTTACCTTCACAGTACAGGTCTTCGGAGCTGTTCCAAATGACGGGTTTCCAGTCTATATTGGCATGCATGGTGGTGGCGGTCCGGCGACTGAGGATGCTGAGGGCTACAAAGCGGCGAAAGCCTCAAACGATACTGAATGGAGAGGCATGACCAATGCATACAAAAGCTTCACGAACGGAATCTGGGTATCTCTGCGAGGCATTGGCGATAGCTGGGACATGCACTTCACCAGCGCAAGCTACGTCTTGATCGAACGGCTCATCGAGAACTTGATCTTGTTCGGGGTTAAAAAGGAAACCAAGTATCATAATGTCGACGCCAACAGCATATACTTGATAGGCTTCTCGGCAGGCGGCGATGGCGTCTACAGACTGGGTATGCATTTGACGCAACGCCTCGCAGCCATCAATATGGGCGGAGGTCATCGTGGTGATGCTAAATTCACTAATCACGCTAATCTGCCAACTTGTCTACAAGTTGGCGAGCAGGATTGCTGGTACGGCGGACGAAGCAATCTAGCAGCTAAGGCTGGCAGAGATCTTCAGCAGCTGAGGACTGAGTACCGCGCATCGGTCGGTGAGCCAGAAGCGAAGGTGTACCCACACGATGTTTTCTTGCACGTTACGGCCAAGGATAGACCAGAGCCACCAGCTCGAGAACTTTGGAAGACGTGGAACCCTTCCGATCCCGACAAGTTCTCAGACAAAGTCTACTTTCATCGACATTTCATGTGGCAGAACACATACTTCAATTGGTACAACAAACCTGTCGACGCCACACGAGAAGCTTCTGAAGTTATCTGGAACGTTGATGCTTGGCTTACTGAGTATGACCAATTTCCAGACTTCTTCAATGTGGTGAACTGGTGGGGAGATGCAACCACAACTTATGGACCAAAGACGCCAGGACGACGAACGGCCTTCCTCAACACCAACCCGATTGATTGGGTGAATCAATACGCGCGCAACCCGGTTCCTAGACAGATCGTCTGGGACCTCTTCACGGACCGGAAGTCCAACGATAACTTCAAGCCAGCTGTCTACGGTGTGTATCTTTCAGCGAGAGCCGATCTCGTACTGTGAGAGCTTACTGACTTTATTGCAGCCAATACCTCAGGCATGCGCGCAACCTCTTCCGGAGGCATCGAGGGTCGTAGACAGTTCTATTGGCTTGACATCGGCACGCTCAGCAGCATCTCTCCTGATGAGACAGTCATCAAAGTCAGGCGTGAGGCCAAAGAGAACAAGATCATCGTCGATCAGATCTCGTCGCTTAGGTATCTGCGAATCTTGCTCAGGCCAGACATGGTGGCGAAGCCCAACGAGCCCATAAAGATTCACATTTGGCAATCGAATCCGGTCAAACTGATGCAACTTACACCTGTCAAAGTCGTCTGGGACAACCCTGCTGTCATTGAAGCAACCATTGTTCGGAAAGATCCAAACTTTATCTTCACTGGTGACATTGTGCTGACGAAAGACGACACCGGCGCTTGGTCTGCCGCTGCTACGCCGTTTCAGAAGATACTCTAGATCGAGTATGCGGTGTCACGGAGGAAGACTGTGAAATTCGAATGAGATCGATGGTAGACGCTGCTTGATTTTCTGCTCTATCGCTACCTCAGATCAAGTCGAATTGGAGTTGTCTGCACAAGACCACGCCGCTGATCCACCCGAAGCCTTATACGAGTCCATAATGTCAACGACTGAACCATAAGTGCCAGCAATCATCAAAAAGGTTCCGGATACGATCACGAAACAGCTCCAGCATACCATTAGCTTCCACTTGGTCGTCCTCTCGCCAGCGCTCTTGCCCCAGTTGTCGTAGAGCCACATGAAGCCCATGGGCTGGAAAGACATCAAAGTTCCGAGAAGTGCTCCGACAAGTGATACAAGGCTTCCAAAGACTGGAATAGCGCTTGCAATCACGTATGCGATTATGGCGATGCTCGCGGTGCAGCCAATCCAAGTCGACCAGTGGATCATAGAGTTGCTGGTTAGATGCTTCGAGCCTTTCAAGATCTTGATGAAAATGTACTTGGCCGGGATCTGCTGATGCATTAGCCTCAAAAATTCGGTCACTGGAAAGAAACGGTAAATTTACATGTGTCACCAATGTCGTCGTCGCCAGTAGACCGGGCAATGCGAGACCGTAGCACACCTTCTTCATCGTCGCGCCCGCCGAGCCAAGAGCTGGGGATGCGACGTATGAACCACAGAAATAGTAGACGACGATGCCGATGACCAGGTATGTGACTGTCACAACACTCTGACAGATGACCAGGGATTGAGTGTACTTGCGAGGGTCTCGCATCTCTGAGACGATAGAAAAGAATGCAGGCGTTCCTGCGTATGCGAAGACAAGAGATGACAGTGCCGCAGCTGCTTGAGGAAACTTAGGTGCAGCGGTGATCTTGTAGTCGGACTCCCACGTTCCAGTCTGAGGTGCAGCGGACGGCCTGTCTTGGACGCCTACAGCGACGGTGAGGATGAAGACTATTCCACGTTGTTAGCACGGCTCATCCAAGCCACACCTGTTACGTCCACGCCACGTACTTGAAGTCAAGATTCCAGCCAGGCCGACCCAAGCGATCCAGCTGATCTTGCCGAGAGTTCGGATACTGCCTAGACCGAAGCCAGCAAGTGCTGCGACAGCAACGAATATGGCCGTGCAGGCGCCATGTGTCGAGAGCGAGTTCAACGCGATCGAGATGCTCAGCATGCCAGATCCTGCGACGAAGATCCAGTAGAGTACAAACGCTCCTCCCAAGACCACGTATCCTACTCGTCCGAATATCAAGTGGCCAACGTCGTCGATGCCATAAACTTCTGGATGTCGGAGCTTGAAGATTCCCACCATGTAATCGGACCAGGTGGTGATGACAGCGATGGTGATCAGACAGATGATACCTGGAAGCAAGCCTAAAGTATCGAACACGACCGGAATCGAAAGTACACCAAGGCCTATCTGTGTTTTCATCTGTTGGGTCAAATCAGCGAGTGCTCTAAGCATGGTCTTTGGCACCTTATCTTCTTACCATCAAAGCGACAGTACCCAGCCAGCCGACCTGTTGCGCATGTTAGCATCGGACGTTGGGTGCCAGAGAATATTTTGTCCTACATTGCGGTAGTTGGGACCACCCTCAGTGATTTGTCCGAAGACAGCATCATGGGTTCCATCGGTAGTGGTATATTTCTCGAGATCCTGGAACTCGCCAGCCTGATGGGTCGCGGTCTGAGCTAGCTCCTCATCATAAGTCTTCTTCTCCTGGAAGTCCGCCATTGCGTCGATTCAATCGATAGGCTCTGGACGATGCTCAGGCTAGAGCAAGTTGACAGTCTCGAATTGGTCCACCAGGGACATGAGAGTCGAAGCAGAGATGGTTCAGAAGGGTTCGGGTGACCAAAGGCTGGCTCTCAAAACGTGGCTTTCGGGAGGCTGTGAACCTACACTTAAAGCATCAGAATTGCTCTCCGAATAGTTCCACGCTTGCATCGACGCTCCGTCATTGCCCATGGGGTGCATCTACCAAGCCTCGTCCCATATCATGTTCTTTACGTACAATTTGAGGGGATTTAGTTGACCGGCATGACTTTCCGAAAAGACTCCGTGATGATCTGCTTGGGCTGTGCTAGGAAAGTTTCAGCGCTTGCTCCGCAGCACTCTTATATCCCATTGAGAGACCTAACGTGGCATATCTTGGCCTTGCACCGTTGTTCTATCAATGCCATGCTCGGTGATGCTCGTTGTATCGATAGATTGACTTTGCCTTCAGACGCCGCTCATGCAGGAACAGAACTCACGGAACCCTCGCAACGCCATACCCAACGTGGTGATGAGGCTCTGACTTGCCGCGAATTGACGCCGAGGATCCTGGGCAGGGGAGAAGATAGCATTCGGGAGCGTTGCCGATGCACTACGGCTAAGACTTCCGCATAAGCACTGCTCAAGAAATGGCTCTCAATGTCAGCGTTCGATGTAACATCAGAGATGTGGGAGATATCAATTGCATGACAATACGGCTTGAAAATCAGGCTGCGTAACACTATCATCGGGAGCTGCCCATTCAGCCCATAAGTGATGCCACCTCAATAGCCGCTCTTTCCGATCAATCCTGGGCAACGGTCCTCCAATGATCACCCACTCTGAATCCCAAAGGAAACGGATCCGTAGGGTCAAGCATGGACTGTCTGAAGCCCGTCAGCCATGCTCTGCCCTTGACAGTAGGCAGAACGGCATCATAATCTCCGACTTTTGTGGTTCCCCGAATCTTGCATTCGAACTCTGTGCCGATAATGCTTCGATGGCGGAACACTTCTCCCTCCCTCAATTGGCCTCTCGCATGCAAGGCTGCCAGGCGAGCGCTCGTCCCAGTTCCGCACGGACTCCGGTCAAATCGGCCTGGTGAGACAACGACAGCATTGGTAGCGACTTTCGTGCCATCTGCTGCCACTGCCAAAGGCTCTGTAAAGCCCATGACAGTGACGCCGCGAATGGCAGGATTCTCTGGATGAACCGGAGTGTATGTCTTCTGAACTGCAGCTTGAATCATGGAGCCGATTCTTATGAGCTCGGGACCATGTTCGTTGCAGATACTCAATCCGACTTTGGAGACATCGACCAGTACGTAATGCATTCCTCCGTATGCAATGTCCACTGGTATGACGCCTAGTCCTGGAACCTCCACCATAAGGTCAAGCTTGTGGACAAATGAGGGAATGTTGTCGAAGGCGACACTTTTGCATTTGCCTCCCTCGCACTCTGCAGTCACACCAATAAGACCGGCTGCGGTGTCCAGCGTCAATTTCGTCACCGGCTCCTGCATTTGGACCATGCCAGTTTCGAGCAGTACTGTTGCCGTGGCGATTGTGTTTGCGCCTGACATTGGCGGATACTCGTCGCTCTCAAGTGTCAAGAACGCCGCATCCGCTTTCGGGTTGCAAGGCGAGAGGATCATGTTCATGCATTGTGACACCCTCCCGCGTGGCTCATGCATGAGCAGCTGTCGAGTCTCATCGGCTTGGTCGCGAAAGTGTTCCAGCTTCTCGTACATCGTCCGGCATTGAATTGGATCTTGGACACCGCCCACGATGACATCGCAGATCTCGCCCTCCGTATGAACTCCCACGATGTGAATCGTCTTCTGTGATCTCATGACTGAAGAGCTGTGTATGTATGAGCGAGTGCGATGACTTGATGCAACGATAACGGTCTACGCAGCGTCTGCCTCAGTTTCTGCCAGTTTTGTATCCATTGTACTGGCGAGTAACATAATTCGGATGTTCTCCGCACGTTCTCTACCAGAGTTCGGAGTTGACATCCGAGTGATAATGGCATTCTTGTTCATGCCTAAGCAAGACTGGGGTCAAGGTTGGTAGATATACTGCTCAGATCGAACCACCAGTTCATCCCGTCGAGGTCGACTGCATTCGCGATATCATTCATCTGCTCGGTCGAGAGGCTATTTTGCCATAGAGCGTAATCCTCCGACCAGACAGACTGCCCGCTGTGAATAGTTGAGTTTGCATCACGGCTATCTTGATTCATCTCGCTAGGGTGTCGTGGTTCAATGGCCTGATTAGCAAATTGCATATCGGCTGCTGGAGGCATACGCGCCGTCACTTCTTCAAGTTGTTTGAGTTCCGAGTCTAGCGCTCTTGCGATGCAGTTTCCTCTGCTCCCAATCTGGCCCAGAAGTTCGTGCGCAATCTTCATGCTTTGTGTGGGATCGTCAAGCACAGGAGGATCCAGATGGCCGAGTATGAGCAAAACGATAGCCGAGGTATAGATTGCATCCAGATCAAAGGGTAGGAAGTGTTCTGACATAGCTGCATGAGAAGGAATGGTCACGTGAGGATGTGCGCAAGGACTTACCGATTAAATCCTGTTTCTTTAGGGCGCGAAGGATATTGAATGCTTGCAAAGCAGAGTCTTTGCACATAAGCAGTAACGACTCTATACTGTTGGGAGGCGAGAGACGTGCATGTTGACCAAGTCGCGCTAGACGATGCTCGAAGAAGTGGAAGATAATTGGCCTAATGGCCATGATAATGCACTGCACGAGTGGTCAGTGTGTCCCTTTTACGACCGCAAGACCGAGAATACCTCATGCTGCAACAAATGCAGATACGCAGTAACTCTCGATATGCTGTTCTCAGGTCGTCCAAGCGGGAACGTATTGAGAGTTTCGTTGATCGTGGCGAGGCTCTGCAGCGCTGCTTTCGTGTGAACAAGGAACCGATTGCTCAGTCTGCCGTCCCTCCCGTAGATGTCTGTGAAGCGTCAATCATCGGGTCACATAATGACAAGCTTTGGGCGTACTGTTGACGATCATGGCCATTACTTGAGAAAGCTTGATATGCGCTTCGAGTACTGCAACCTTCTGCGACGATCCTGAATAGGCAGGTAAGCGCGCTGTGATATCTTCATCGCGAAGTGCCAAGGGAAGCCCCTGTAGGCAAGACATTTGTCGATCCAGTAAATGGACAGTCCACCAGATCTTCCTGGCCCTCTCTTTTCTAGGCTCGGAAATGCGCTGATCCTGCATGTCGGTGTGCAGACCATTGTCCAATGCCTTTCGTAAAGCATCGCCGATCTAGTGATAGTCAATGATCTTCTGAGCAGCATGTCCACTTCCCCACGTGATTTCTCACCATTCTGTAAGCAGCACCTCTACAATCCAGTGAATGCAAATAAAGCGCCGCACAAGACAAAACCTCTAGCTCTTCGTAGGGGTCCTGCTCGGCGAACAAAAGATCGGGCAGAGTGGCCATAGCTTGGATGAAAAATTCCAGTCCTGATGGTCTTTGGCTGGCACCACCTCGTGCTACAAATTCTTTTCCAAAGGCGAGAAGAAGAAGATAGTGCTTGAACCACATGGACGACCTCAACGCAGTGTTGTCACAGGTGAGATCTTCATGGAAACGACCAAAGTTCTCCATGAAAACGTCTTCTTCGAAGAGATGGAATATTTGGCCGATGTGGAACTTTACGGCGTTGATCAAATACATTGCGTAGTCGGCTTGTGGTAAAAGGCCAGTGTCGAATGCCGGAGCGGAGTCTCGCCCGCCATCCCAACCAAGGTTGTAGGTCTTGCCTGGGAACAACAGGTTCTCAGCACTCAGTGGATGCCCAAGAATGTGTTCATGGGCGATCATCAATACACGTCGTCCGAAAGCCCAGCTGGAAGACGTGCCCATGTAGATTGGACGACCTTGCGAGTCTGCCACAAATACAGGCTGGCCCAAGGCAAATTTGTTCACATTTTCCTGGTCGGCAGACGCTCTTGATGATGATTGCCTATCATTGTCATGATGGTCTTCCGGCTGTCCGGTGCCACGAGATACAGGAGACTGCACCTCTACTTCTGAGACATTGACAAATCCAGTAGGTGCAAGAGGAGTCTGCTCGACCGCTGAGGCATTCACCCGGCGCTCTAGCTCGCGCACATAGTCTTGCGTATACCGTTGCCGCTCAGAAAACTGACAGTCCACCCCACGTCGTTGACACGTCGAGCATGGCTGCGAGCCTGAGCATTTTATTTTGTGCGTTCTACAGCGTATGCATCTGTTCAAGGTGGCCGTCAGCCTTTCGTACTTGGCATGGTCCTGGTGTATACCTACGCGTTTGTAATCCTTTTGCGCACGCGATCAACTCTTTGGTCTGATGGACTTGTTGCAGGCATTGACAAGTACCGCGTGTGCCGTCGGATCGCGTGTGCTCGGGAAGAGTCAACACGGCTCTCTGTCCGAGGTCTCGGCAGCGGCGCTCAGTCAGCCAGGCTTGGCGGAAAAGATCGCTTCCCCTCTCCTCGAACAATTCGGCTCACACTCCGATCACCTGACGATTGATATCGGCGCTGGTCGGCGGCGGGCAAGAGGTGGACGGGACACACGATGTCTCCGGAAAGGATGGCATGTTCGGCCAACAGGACCGCGACTTGAATCAGAGGACCATACCTCCTCCGTCTGTCTTCATCGAGAGCCATATCACAGCAGTGGGCTCCTTCAGAAATAACAACTGGGAACAGTACGAAACTTGTGAACCACAGCTTTGCGAGAAGACATGGCTGCCTGCCGCATCCTAGGAGACGCTGCCGTCCATGAGATCTTGATCGGTTTGTCCAGGTCTGATGTGAAAGTCTTCCAAAACAAGCTGCAAGACTCACTACGTCGATACTCTGTCGAGGACGAACGCAAGTATCAGCCAGATGCAGGGATCATCAACCGGCCGACTGGTCAAAAGACATTGTTCCGACCTTTCACCTCTCCCTCCTCTGTCGGCACGAAGATCATTGTTCACCCTGCACCAGATAGGGCAAATAACACTCAACAGCCGCTTCATGGTGTCATAGTTCTGTGCAACAATCATGGCATCCCTACAGGCTTGATTAACGCTGAAGAGGTTACTGGATTCCGGACATCTTTGAGTGCTATCATTCTATGGACAATGCGAAAGCACACGGACTCAATTCTGGTTTTTGGAGCCGGCAAGCAAGCCTTGTGGCACATTCGCCTAGCTCTGGCTTTAAGAGGAGACGAGATACGGTCGATCGCCGTAGTTAATCGCAACCTTGAACGAGCAAATCAGCTGGTCAAGCAGCTTCAGGAAGAGAATGCAGGTCGGTGGAAGTCCAAAGCAAAGATTGGAAGTCTTGACCCAAACGACAAGCAACTCTTGCAAATCATATTAGCCCAAGTGGATGCTATATTCTGCACTGTGCCTTCAGAGGAAGTTCTGTTCCCCAAGAGTGATCTCGCTCTCGACTCACGCAAACGAGCTCCGTACATCTCTGCTATCGGCTCCTGGCAACCCCAAATGATTGAACTAGATCCAGTGTTACTCAAGCATGTTGCTGAGGACGACAGTGCTTTTAACTTGAAAAATGAAAAGGGGGGCCTGATAGTTGTGGATGACCGCGATGCTTGTTTACACCACACTGGCGAGGTTTTGCAGAGTGGCCTTTCTGCTAAAAGTCTGCTGGAGCTTGGCGAGGTCCTCGATCTTCAACAGCAAGGCGAAAGCGAGTCTCAGAAGCGAGAGAAGCTCAAAACGTGGTTGGCCAATGATCTGATCGTGTATAAGAGCGTTGGGGTCAGTCTGACTGATCTTGCGACTGGCGAGGCGATACTGGAGATGGCCAAGCAGCGTGAAATGGGGACGCCCATCTCCGACTTCTAGTCAGCCTTGCTACAGTGTCACCGACAAGGCGTATTCAGCGGCCTCCAATGATTGCACTTGTGCGATACAACTACTCAGAGTGATCTTGGCAAACCGCGTGGAGCGGCAATCCTTCGTCCGGATATCTGCCTAAATCCTGGAGAATGGCGGGGGATTGGGGTTGGTTCCCCCAATGTGACCCTCTGAAGATCCAATTGAATCGTGTTTGCTTCCGTTGATACCCTACAATTGGAAATTGACATGCCGATCATGTTGCACAAGCTCCACCAAGAAGCCCGAAGCTTTAGCATGGGTGTCGCGAGGCGTTGCTTGTCTTTGTTTCAACTCACACTCGAACTGCTTACACTGAAATAGCAACTTACCCTCATCGGTGGTCGCTCTCTGACCTCGCTGTCAATTACTTACAAGGTCTTCTTTATCAATTACCATGGGTGGCATGTATAATGTGTTGTCGAAACTGGTTCGCAACGATGCTATGAAGATTGATCCGCCAGAGATCTACAACTGGCGAGTATTTCTCTTAGCATGCGCCTCATGCTTTGGCGGTACTCTCTTTGGCATGGATATCGGAATCATCGGTGGTGTTATCACCCTAGAATCGTTCCAGAAGTGAGCACCTACACAAACACCGACTTGGGCGTATATTGACAATCATTCTACAGCCAGTTCGGTCTCATCGGGGATAAGCTGAAAGTTGCCAATCTAAGCGCAGACATAGTCTCCGTTATGCAAGCAGGAGCCTTTGCTGGTGCCCTGGCGGCGAATCCGATCGCGGACAAATGGGGTCGCAAACCAGGTCTTCTCGGCGCTGCAGTATTCGCTGCAATTGGAGGCATGATGCAAGCAGCTTCTACTGGCAATATAGGGTGTCTCTATGCTGGACGCTTCATCGAAGGCCTTGGACTGGGCGGCGCGACCATGCTGACCCCAACGTACATCTCAGAGAATGCACCCAGAGCAACGCGTGGCATGTTAGTCGGACTATACCAGCTTTTTGAGACCATGGGGGCTATGCTTGCGTTCTGGATTAACTATGGATGTGAATTACATATCAAAGGCAACGCGGAGTGGCAGATCCCTCTTGCAATGCAGTGCTTGCCTCCGACGTTGCTATTCTTCGGCATGCTTTTCTGCAACGAAAGTCCGCGTTGGTAAGTGACATTCATGGATCTCGTGGTGTCCAGTACTGAATCGTTTGATCGCAGGCTCGCCCGAACCGATCAGTGGGAGAAGTCGTCAAAAACACTCTCACATGTCCGCATGCTACCAGAAGACCATCCATATGTGCAGGCTGAAATGCTCGAGATGCAAAGACAATTGGAAGAGGAGCTAGCGAGTGTCAATGGTGGCAAAGGCTTCGTTGCACTCATGAAAGAGATGTGGCTCGTGCCCAGCAACCGCAGAAGAGCTATACTGTCTATAGTGCTGGTGAGCATACCCAGGATGTTGCGAATCATCGTTCGAGACATATCGCTAACCGAGTGCGTCCTTCACAGATGATCTGTCAGCAGATGACAGGCACCAATGCGTGAGTGCTCAAAACAAGTGCTCAAGTCCTATGCTTACCCAAATATAGGATCAATTACTATGCGCCAAAAATATTCACCAACTTGGGTATAACTGGTAACTCAAACTCCTTGTTTGCAACAGGCATATATGGTATTGTAAAGATGGCCGGTTGCGGCTTGTTCCTCATCTTCCTGGCAGACACATTGGGTCGACGCTGGAGCTTCATCTGGACAGGCGCCGCCATGGCAATCGCAATGATTTACCTTGGCTTCTACGTCCGCTTCGATCCACCAGTAACTGGAGAGCCTGTCAGTCCTGCGGGATATGTGGCGTTGGTCATGGTATACCTGTTTGCCGCTTTCTTCCAGTTTGGATGGGGCCCTGTCTGCTGGGTGAGTGCACCCCGTGTGTACCTAATTCCGTTGGATACATGTTTGCTGACGGTTACGACTTGTTCGATACAGATCTACGTCTCAGAGATCCCAACTTCGAGACTTCGGGGCACGAATGTCTCTCTTGCAGCTGCTACGCAATGGCTTTTCAATCTTGTCGTTGCCAGGGCCACACCAGTCATGCTTGTCACTGTCGGCGCACACGGCTACGGCACTTACTTTATATTTGGCTCCTTCTGCTTCACGATGGTCGCCATTGCGTGGTTCTTCGTGCCCGAGACCAAAGGCGTTTCGCTGGAACGGATGGACGAGCTGTTTGGAGGAGTCGACTTTGGTGACATTGAGGATGTCGGCAAAGCAGCGCAGACCGGCGCCATTGAGAAGCCACATGATGAGGCCATCAGGGTTGAAAAGGTTTGACCAGGTATCTATTCTAAACCGCGATGCAGCATTGGCCTAAACGCCTACAAAGCCGAGTGCAACCAGACCACCACACTAGACCTAGACTCTCGAGACTCGACCACATCGCGTATAATCTTGCTCATACATCGTCTTTCCGCTCAATGCGGATCGAACTCTCCGACTGTTTGCTCAAGATGGCATCAAGTCGAGCTGCCTCTGCCTGCGGAGGTGTCAAAGATGCTCTCACAATCCCAGAAATCGACTGTCCCTCTCTGAAGAGGTCTTCCATTTGCTCGAGAGTTCGGCCCATGGTTTCCGGGTAGAACAAAAACACCAAGATTGGTATACAAGCGCCCAGGACGGCGTACACGATGTAATACTGGTAGCCAATTGTTTCAACAGCGACCGGGGTAACCATCAGAATGACAAAATTCCTAACAAACGTGATCAGCCTGCGAGCACATGCTTCGAAGCCGACGAGTACATACCAGAGCCAGTGGTTTGCTGTTGCAAAGCTTGTCATCGGCATTCTCAGCCGTGCCGGAGCTATTTCTGTCACATACAGGTAGTTCGCTCCCAGGAATCCGATTGGTACCTGTAAGTGTCAGCAAGAGGACATTCTCGATCTCCAAGTAGAAGGAAGCTCACAAAGAAGTTGAACAAAAAGACAAAAAATACCGATGCCACTTGAGCACCAAAGTTGCTCTTCGGAAAACTGCTTGCAATGGCGAGCGCGGTCATGCAGCTTGACATTCCAGCGCCTGAGATCATGAAAAGCTTCCGACGACCGAAGCGGTCGACAGTATAGAAGGCCACAGAGCAGGAAATCAGCTTCCAGGTAAGCGCAGCGCCGGACATCATTCGTGACATCTGACTATCCAGACCAAGGCCTTGCTGGAAGATGATCGTAGAGTATACTGATATCAGGTTCGTGCCACACCATTGTTGCAGGAACTGCAAGACCATGCATAGAGCGAATCGATAGAATACTTTATACTCTCCCATGGTGAAGAGATCTCTCTTGCGAGCAGCGCTGCTTGTCTCTTCCAGAGAAAGCTCAATGGCATTGATCTCACTAGAGATTTCAAAACCATCTCCGGGCAGGTCTCGAAGCACTGCGAGATTTTGTCGTGCTTGCTCGTACCGACCTTTCTTTGCCAGCCACCTATACAACAAATTAGCAGCATGAAATGCCGTTCGGTCGTTGAATGTACCTGGGTGACTCTGGAAACAGGAAGATGCTAGAGATCAGGACGATTGAAATCAGTGCAGGAATCGCCAGAGGCAGCCTCCAGCTTAGAGGTCCTGTCTTGATCTGGTAGAAGGCGAGGTTAACCCATGCCTGCAGGCAATACCCGACAGCCATGAAGCAGCCATCCAAGACAACATGTTGACCTCGATTCTTTGCTTGTGAGCATTCTGACTGCCAAACCGGGACAGTGGTGCTAAGAATGCCCACTCCGAGCCCAAGGACGAATCTGCCAACGATAAATTGAGGAAGCTGGAAGGCACTACATTCGAGGACCTCGCCGATAAACGTCAATATGCCTGCAACGAGGACTGTGCGACGTCTACCAAGCGGATCACCGATCCACGTGCAAGCGAGTGAGCCAAACAGGGCACCCCTAGAAGGCAAAAGAATAGCTCGTCAGCCAGAGGAATAGTTGTCCTGAATGATAGACGCACAGTGTGAGCGTGCCGACCACGACGCCCTAGGAAGAAAGTCAATATTTGCCATCGCAGCGCAAGGATTCGAGATACCTGGACGGTGCTGTTGTGGGACTTCTCTTCACCACTCGTGTTGATGGTGTCAATACTAGGAAAGGTCTTTGCCCAATTGTGTACTGTGACGAGACCACCAACACCGGAAAGATTGTATCCAAAAAGAACAAATGCAGGCAGGACAACGAGGAGCAACTGAGCCACCTCCAGCTTGTGCCCTCTGAGTCGAAGCATCTCAGCAGCTAGGAAAGAATGTTCTGATGAAGTCTTGGTTAAATGCCAATGTTCTCTGGGCGTGCTCAAGCTTTATAGCGTGGCCAATTCTCAGAGAAGACTGGGGACTCCGCACACATGGCGAGATATGGTCTCCTCGCCATGTGGAAGCCCCGTGGAGTGACGGCTCAAAGATTTCGCATGTGGAGGGCTCGGACCTGGCAGAAGCTCGGATGCGACGTGTGCGGCGATACTAGCAGACGGACGTGGCAGACGATGAGCTGGCCGTGTCCAGACCATATCTCTACTGTCGTCCGAGCAGCAACAAAGCTGAACTTGGATACCCTCTAGGAGACACGAGATCAATCTGCAGAGTGGATTTCCCTTGATGTTGGGTGAAAGGGCTGTATATCTGTGATGTACAACATGACCGTTCAAGGCGGTACAAAGATCTAATGCCATATGCTGGCCACTGTGCCGAGCCTCTATCGATGGGTGATCAATGCTCCAGTACAAGCGCGCAGCCTAGCAAGGTAATACTGTCAGTCGACATCTGGACCGTTGCAGCCGGGTGCAGCATATAGGAAGAAAGATATCAAGTTGTCGTAGCACAGACCTGCATGTGAACTGCCAAGCTGTGCATTGAAAGGCGGCAAAACTTTCAGCCGGAAGGAACAGCCAAAGGATTGCGGCAAAGATCTTCGCACGTGGAAAGCCGACAAGAGCTCCCATGTTCATGCGAAACATTCACCTCGAATAGCCGACCAGATCATTGATATACCGCTGAGCCTGATTGGTTTCTAGTCCTGCTTTCTTTGACAATTACTATCAGAACCCAGGAATCTGCGCGTCATAATGTCTCCAATTGCCATTTCAGACAACCAAGAGTACAAGATCGCCACAATCCCAGCTGACGGCATTGGACCTGAGGTTATCGATGCTGGCGTAGAAGTTCTCAAAGCATTAAGCGAGGCGTCCGGGTCGTTCAGAGTTAAATTCCAAAACTACGACTGGAGCTCGGAAACCTACAAGAAGACCGGCCAATATATCCCAGATGGCGGACTCGAGAGCCTGAAGAAGCACGACGCAATCCTTTTCGGCGCCGTTGGTGCTCCAGGTAAGTGCAAAATGCAAGATGAGAGACTCGATACTGACTCGCAGAGTAGATGTTCCAGACCACATCTCCCTATGGGGACTTCGATTGGCGATCTGCCAGCCATTTCAGCAATACGCCAACGTTAGGCCAACAAAGATCTTCAAGGGTACTCAATCACCTCTCCGAAATGCAAACACAGGCGATCTTGACTGGGTGATCATCCGCGAGAACAGTGAAGGAGAGTATGCCGGCCAAGGTGGCAGATCTCATCGCGGGCAACCTTGGGAAACAAGCACCGAGGTCTCCATCTTCACTCGCCATGCCGTGACAAGACTTATCAGATTCGCATATGAGACTGCACAGAAGCGACCGAAGAAGCATCTGACAGTCGTGACTAAGTCCAATGCCCAGCGTAACGGAATGGTAATGTGGGATGAGATTGCCGCGGAAGTTGCCAAGGAGTTCCCAGATGTGCACACCGACAAGATGCTTGTTGACGCGATGACTTGCCGCATGGTCCTGCAGCCGAATTCGCTCGATACCATTGTTGCCACCAATCTGCACGCGGATATTCTCTCGGATCTTGCTGCAGCATTGGCAGGTTCGATCGGTATTGCACCAACGTCCAACCTTGACCCAACGAGGCAGAATCCGAGCATGTTCGAGCCAATCCACGGATCTGCTTTCGACATCACTGGCAAAGGTGTTGCAAACCCTGTGGCCACCTTTTGGACTGCCGCAGAAATGCTGAGATGGCTTGGTGAGGAAGAGGCCGCAGATCGTTTACTGGACTGTGTCGAGGATGTGTGTGGTCAAGGCATCTTGACGAAAGACCTCGGTGGCTCCGCAAACACGAAAGAGGTGACTGAGGCTGTCATCCAGGCGATCCGGAAATCGTACAAGCTGCAGAAGACTGCGTAACGATCATATAAGCGTCGGGCATTGTTACGTTTTAATGATGATGAGTGAATAGATCAAATAGATCGAGAGTTCGAGCAAGTTCCAGAAATGGCAGATACCGATACCAGAAATCCTTAAGGTGGTGAGCAAAGGCTTCCCTGCCGTCATTTCTGTGTCTTGTGCTTCATATCGAGCTGCTCGTGAGCGGCTTCTGGAATAGACATTGAGTGCTGGTCACTGTGCTGCAGAGGCGAGCTCAATGTGTTCGATATCAGGATGCTGGCCAACTGGCTATTGTTGAGGCCATTCCGTCTTTGCTTGCGAAGAAGTGTAGACATCTCCTGTGAAAAGGAGATCTTTGGCTCACATACCGTAACGGAGTCCGGTCCGAGTACGAGGCCAGGAACGGGATAGCGGCGACTGCCAAGACTGGGATCCCGCCTGCCGTCTGACCAGCCTGCACCAGTGCCTCTCTTGCATGTGGCTGCTGCACCTGCACGACGCTTCATCGAGTGAATGTTGACCAGTGGGTAGACCACTTCATAACAGTCGAAACGAATTTGGGACGCTCGACACGATCAATCAAACCGTGTTGCCCGATCAGGCATCTACTCAGAATAATGGAAGAAGGATGCGCTATGACGGGTCTCCTCCGATACCACCTTGAGCCATGGCTGCCTCCCTAGACGCAGAGCTGCCTGAAGCATATATCGACTACTGTTCTACTACTTAAGACGAGACTTTCCGCTACTGTACTCCGATCTGCACATTCAGCAAAATGCCACGATCACTTTCAGACGATGTGCCTGCTGAGCAGCGGGCCCGCCTCGACGAGGTAGCTCAGCTCATGCTCGATATCTACCAAACGCTAGCAGATATGCGATACATCAATTCAGAGGGAATTATCAAAGGACCACATGATACTGAAGAGCTTCGCCAAGCATGGGCCAAGCATGATCTCGACCCTGCTATCATCTACCTCTACAGCATCCTCCCGTACATCGATACCACTATCGCAGGCGAGCCTGACTTCTTCCATGGTGGCACATTCGCCAATTTCCTAAAGCCCGAAGATGTTGAGCGTGGAAGGGATCCATGGTATATGGACCCAGATCTGGAAGCTGATTGGGACGACGAGAATGGTCCATATATGAGGCCTTGGTATACGCCGCTGTCTCAGATGGGCAATCATCAGAGTGTCATACTCTACGATGCTCGTGAACATCGCATATGGATCATCGATCAAGAAGGCTGGAGTACGACAGATCGTGCCTTGTGCAAGTGGGATTCGGAAGATGAGGAAGAAAAAGAGAAGAGTGATTGGGGCAGCGACAGCGATGAGGGCGGATACGAAGATGAGCCCAGTGACTCTGACGGCAGCAGCGAATACAATGAGGATGAGACAGTGGAAGCCGACGAGCTTGACGGTCTCCGAGACGACCAAGCAGAGGAGGTAGAATATGATGAAGGATTCGATGTCCTTGGAGAAGATGAAATTCGGCATGCTGAGTGGGAAGGACGAAGTAAGAACGATAACAGCTTCCAGCACATCCGAAGTCGTGATGCTAGTGCTGTGCTTCGGGACATCAAGAAATGGTACTACGAGCTAAAAGAGCTTCCGGGACAAGGCGAGCACAGTGGGCAGGGATGGATGGAACCCAAGATTCTCAAGCCGCTGTACATTCAGAATGGTTGGCCTGATAAATTCGATGGAGACGCATTTGAGGTCAGCCTAGCACGAGCATATTGTGCAGACCGTGCGAAGTACATGGCCGAGAATCCGCTACGTCAGGTACAATGTTACGAGGGATGGATGCAATACGGAGACCGCGATAAAGAGAGATACACGAAGGAAATTGCAGAGGCACAGAATCCCGATGAAATGTGGACTGCTCGATTCAAGCTTTGGCAGTCAGAGAATAATCAGGCGCGAAATGTCAAGGATTTAGAGAGAGCCAAGGAGAAAGCCGAACGTCGCTGTCCCGGAGGGAAGTGTCAAAAAGAAGAAGACTTGCCTTTGTGGGAGCTTGAACAGCTGCGAGTGGAAACGCAGTGGAAGCGAGAGTCCCTGCCACGTTCCGAAGATGCGGTGGCACAGAGCTCGGATGACCCGGAGCAGAGGAAGCATCACATTGCCCGCGCGAAGAAAGCTAAAAAAGAGGCAGCAGTCTACACAAAAGCGTATGAAGCCGCTCGAGCCGATGCCGAAAGACTGTGCCCTGGAAGGACTTTTGAGCAGGCTACAGGAATCAAGTCCTTGGGAAGGAAGGACACCCTTTGGAACATCGAGTCGCAGAAGTATTGGATCGAATTTGCCAAGAAAGAGCTTGAGAAGGTCCAAACCTGGGCGAAGCAATTGCCAGAAAATGTTCCAAATACGATGGTATTGGTTGAGCATGCGATCAAGTCGAATGAGAGATCTCTGGAGAATTCCAAGAACATGCTGGAGAGGCAAGAGAAGTGGTTGGCAGAGCACGGCAATACCGATTGAAACAGCCTGTAAATGCTTAGCTGTCCAATTTATCGGCAAGTCAATTGCCCATCATCTACCGTCGTGACCACATCATAAATCATTTCTTCGACCACTCCATGCCTCTCAAACTCTGTCGCTCCTCATATCTTTCACCTCAGCATCATCAATCACAGCCTTGTTCTCTTTCGCAGCTGCAATCCTCGCACGTCTGATCTTCCTCGTCTCAATATTCACTCTCCCGGTGAAGTACCAAGTAATACTCGCCGTAATGATAGCAAGCCCTACAAACCCCATAGCAATAGCAAAAGACGTTGTATACTTCGGAGCATACTTCGAATTGAAAAGCTGTGCACCAACAGCACCTCCAATCTGTCCATAGGAATTGGCAAACGCAATTGCAAAGGCGCTTCCAGTCGCACCACTTATCGTCTGTACTCGCCATGGCCACATCAGGTTGTACCAAGCTGTCGAGAAGCCTCCGGCTAGCATAGTGGCTGCGTACACGCCTCCGATGTTCGGGTAGGTGTACTCGACGGCGTAGCAGGCTTCTATGGCGATCATGAAGAACATTGGGACTGAGGGTGTCGGGATGCGCGCTGTTTGGACGACCCAGCCGAAGAAGAGGACCAGCATGCAGGAGAAGACTGCGGGTGGGATGGTGAGGAGTTGGGCTTGGCCGACGGTTGTGAAGCCTAGGTCTGCGATTACGGTTGGTTGGTAGAAGGTTAGGCCAGTCGTTCCTAAAAGGATGGCGATTAGTGAGAACTTCAAGCAAGAAAGGTGGACAAAGCTTATACCGATGGTGTAGAACGCCCAGACGAAGACGAAGAGCCAGAGTCTGAAGTCTTTGAGCGTGTTCTTGAATTCTTGCCAATCAAAGTCGCTCTCCTCAGATCTTGGTGACGCTGATGGAAGTCGAGCTTCCAGGAAAGTCTTTTCCTTATCGGTCAGCCATTTGGCAGTGCCGGGAACTGAAAGCAGATGTCAGTGAAGAACAATCACGATGAGCCAGACAGCCTACAGTCTGGAAGATAGAAGTAGACGACTACTCCCAATGCAATTGTGAAGATGCCTTCTGTCAAGATAAGCCTACGTACGAGAGTCAGCATGATTGCGCGACCAACAAGATCTGGTGTTTTATGCTCACCACTTCCAGCTTGAAAGACCTGCTGTATTCACACCATTGAATCCGAAAGCCAGTAATCCACTGAACACGGCACTGAAGTTGCCTAGCACGGTGACAAGAACGATCCGTTTCGCAATCTCGTCTGGTCGGTACCAATAGCACAGCTGCAGAAGGATTCCAGGCCACAGTCCAGCCTCAAACAGGCCAAGCAGAGCCCGTACGGTATATAAGCCTCCTGCATTGGTGACGGCAGCATGGCAGACAAGGACAACTCCCCAGGAGACCTATGAAGATTAGCAGGAAGTCTGCTGCTGCACGCAGATCAGTGAAAATTACCATGACTCTGGCCTGCCACACGGAGGGGCTGAAGTACTTGAGAAGCATATTACTTGGAGCTTCTGCGACAATGCATGGGATCTGTCAGAGTGTCAGCAGTGGCCACAGCCTGATCCGAGGGGTGAATGGGCCTACATAGTAAGCGACTGTCACAAGATTGTAGTCGTTCGCGCTCATTCCCAGCTCAATCATGATGTTGTACTTAGTCCCTCGGTCCATTATGCGAGCATTCGACACCTGAAGTTTGTCATCAGCAACTTGAGAAAAGCACTTATGCCCGGCTCACTCACGTTGGCCGCGTCCATTGTCTTCACAACATACATGATAGCCAAAAGCGGAAGCAGACGGATGTCGATCCGCTTGAACAGCTTCTTTTCCTCATCGCTGGTAAGTAATGTTCGGTTACGCGCTGTTGCGGCGTCGCCTTCCTTCAAGTCATCGTCCTGTACGTTGTCATAGGGAGGCACGGGCTGGTCTCGTGGTACAGCCCGGACATTCTGTGCACCTCGCGAGTCATCCGTTGGGTTTGTGTCTATTTCGAAGGTCACTTTCTCGCTTCCATCGCTTGCTTTGGGAGCGTCAGAAGACATGGCAGTCACGAGAGGGCAAGAAGATATCGAAAGGGATTAGAGAGCACTCTAGAGAGGCCATGTTCAACGACATGCTCTCGCTTCACTTATCTTTCTGCAGATCTATACGAAAGCAGTCTTGCACAGCGATAGCCTGTCCAAGTCTTGCTCTGCAGTAGTGGGTCGATATCCCAGCAGTCGATTTGCGGACGGCTCTGGCGTGCCAAGTGACTTAGATTGCGCGACGAGGATATTATCTTATCTGATGATCAGTTCTCGACATGGTGTTCTCGGTGGTCATGCCGCCTTGGTATATATGATCCCGCGAGAGGTGGGATGGGCACGATCTGCTTGTTAAACTCGCTGCACTTGCTTGAAGGCGGCTGCAAGCATCGCGCGATAGCACGCAAGATAGCGGATTCCGAGCGCCCGGTATCGGACCTGAACTTCTTGGATCTGTGTGAGAGTACTTTTGCCCTTGTCAAGCGAACATATGTCTCAGCAAATATGAGAGTCCTCGGATATACTGCGAGCCTTGCGCTGGCAGCAGGTGGTGCGTTTGCAACCTACAACCAACAAAGGCCGCTAGTTACTGCACCTGAATCAGCTAAATCGCGGCTACTCGCTCTACACAAGTCGCTAGTTGAACGAGCATCCGTGACCGGCGATGAACACAACGTCTCGCAATTTTTGCAGCACTACCTGGGCGCCAATGGCTTTGGCGTGGACTTGCAGCCTGTTGAGGGAGACCGAGAGAATGTCTTGGCGTACTTGGGTGACAGCCGAGAGAGCAGAATTCTGGTGACTTCGCATATTGATACAGTGCCGCCATTCTTCCCGTATGCCCGTAAAGGCGATGAGATATGGGGCCGAGGGTCGTCTGATGCGAAGGGAAGTGTGGCGGCCCAGATCTCTGCAGTGGAGTCGCTCCGAGAGAAAGGCGAGATCGAGGACGACGAAGTTGCTCTACTCTTCGTAGTCGGTGAAGAGACTGGTGGAGATGGAATGAAGGCGGCAAATGGACTTGGGCTATCAAGGCGGCTTTGAAGGAGGAATAGGATTATCAGCATGCAGTCACGAAGATTGTTGACATCAGGAAACTATGAAGGCAGAAGCAGACTCAAGCAGTCCTACGCGTATGCCAAGAAATTTTTGAACCTTGGCGTGACGCGTTGTGTTGCTCCATCACCGGTCCCAGACCTCATCCTCCTGTTATACGCAGGCTTCAGAGCGACATTCCTCTACATGCAATCCTGTATCTCACCTGAACCACGGCCGGCGATGCTCGCCGCCATGTTCACGTTGCTGCACACCCGTCCGCTGATGCAGCTTGGGCCGACCATTCTCAAAGGATATCCGGATGCAGATTGACAGTAGCTGATAGCAGATGCTGTACATACGCAACGAGACAATTCGCCACGTTAAGGGCCAATATCATGTGGTTGCACAACATGTGGCTGATTCAGGCACTCAGCACAGCCGAGCCTCTCGCATGCAAAACGATCGTGGGCTTTGCAAATTGAGATCCGAATGTGCCTGTGGACTCACCCTTCCAATACAGACCAAGCGATGTTACGACTCTCCGGCGCTTTGATTGAACTCGAATAGCGAAGAGATATGCCTTTCAACGACAGACATCCGCGCGTCTAGTGCCACGAGAAATCGTTCATTCCCGAGACCGCACAAACGAGCGCTGGCCTTTCCCTTTGCGCGAATGATATGCGGCCGAAGACTTCCATGACGACTACCATATGGTACCTTGAATGGCATCACAGCAAGAGCACGTAGCCCAACAGTTTGCCCACAATACCGTGCTCGATCAAGCACGCGCTCATTTTGGCAACACTTATGAAGGGCCTGTGAGCCAGCACTTCTATTCAACAAACACGTCACGGCCGCCTGAGCATGCTGAAGATACAGAGCCTGGCCTCGTGATTGTCGAATCTCTTCGATTTGATCAGATCGATGATCGCCATGCCACCATAGGAAGCGCACTTGCCAAGACCTGCTCTTGGCTCCTAGAAACGCAAGAATACAAAGATTGGCGGGACCCATACCATATAGACCGCCATCATGGCTTTATGTGGATCAAAGGCAAGCCCGGGGCTGGAAAGTCGACTATGATGAAATATGCTTTTGACCATGACCACAAAGCACAAGGAGGCGATGTGGTCATATCCTTCTTCTTCAATGCGCGAGGCGTCCTTCTGGAGAGATCTGTTGAAGGAATGTACCGATCCCTCATACTGCAGCTTCTGGAGAAGCTGCCTCGACTACAGTCCGGACTGAGCGTGTGGCTGCCTCATTTCAGCAAAAATGGCGCTTGGTCAGTCGACATTCTGAAGAACCTCTTCTCCACTTTGATTCGTAATCTAGACGGAACTCGCATCAGGTGCTATATCGATGCACTTGACGAGTGCGATGAGAGGCAATTGCGCGATCACGTCGTCTATTTCCTCAGAGACCTGACTGAAATTAGCGTCACTGAAGGAACCAAGCTGTATGTCTTGTTTTCAAGTCGACACTATCCGCACATCTCCTTGGCCAAAAGTCTTGAATTAGTTCTCGAGGACCAGACTGAACACGAGGATGACATCACACATTACATTCAAAGCCGACTATCAATTGGCAAGTCAAAAACATCAAAAGAGCTGATGGAAGAAGTCAGGGCCAAAGCCGAAGGTGTATTCTTATGGGTAGTTCTGGTTGTGCCCATGCTCAATGAAGAGTACGACCGAGGCAAGGTGCATGCTCTACGGCGCCGACTTCTTGAATTGCCTGCTCGCTTGAGCGATCTGTTCAAGGAAATTCTTGCCCGAGGCCGATCGGCCGGCAGCGAGGTGCTTTTGACCCTACAGTGGGTGCTGTTCTCTCGGAGACCGCTTAGGAGTGAGGAGCTGTACTATGGTATCTTGAGTGGCACAGCGCCTGACGCCATATCTAGCTGGGATCCGTCCGAGGTGCCACGAGAGGACATGATTCGTTTCATAGTGGATTGCTCGAGAGGATTAGCAAAGGCAACAAAGGGCAAGGCGCCTGTAATCCAATTTATTCATGAGACTGTGAAAGAATACCTTCTTCGACCCTGCAACATTGCCGAGATGTACGGTACCACTGAGGACCAGTTTCGAGGCCTCAGCCATGATCAAATTAAACAGAACTGTCAGAAATACCTGTCGTACATTCCTGTGTCCGCGGCAACGACGCATGGAGGTTCGCACAAGGCCAATTCCTCGCAGGCTAAGCAGCTCAGGTCTAAGCTGTTGTCTGGATATCCTCTACTTCAATACGCCACGGATGCAATTCTCTACCATGCCGACGCTGCACAGCGATACGGAGTGTCCCAGGTACGATTTCTAGGGCAGCAGTTTTCCAATCTCAGTAGTGTCAAAAGCACGAGCGAGATCGTCGTCTGTCATGATCTGCTCCAGAAGCTCGAGACTCGGCGGTATGGGTTGCATGCCAACTTAAAATACATTCTGGCTGATAGCGACTTGAGCAATTTGCTCAAAGCGGTTATCCAGGCGAAATCCTCCAGTGCAACTAGTCCACTGGATCGGCTATCCCAAATTGACGTATCCATTCATGGAAGGTATGGATCTCCTCTTGGAGCTGCTATCGCCAACGGAAACCTTTCCTACCTCGAAGTACTACTCGATCATGATGATGAAGCCAGAATGACCCCGGCCGAATGGCGACTCGCAGAAAGGGTCCAATCGAAGCATCTTCTCAAAAGACTCCTTGCGAGTGGAATGCATGCGCTTGATCCAGCCACTGGAGCCGCACTCACCCATGCTGCTCTGGAACAATGCGATCAAGAGACAGTGATTGCCCTTATGGAAAATGGAGTTGATGCCAGTGTATGTGACAAGAAGGACCACATCAGCCTGATGGCAAAAGCTTTGCCGAGAGCAGAGTTCGACACCGACGTCGCGGACATACTCATCAGGAAACCTATGGATATAAATGGCTGTATGCGTGAAGCGATCATCTTCCTCGCTGAAGCCATTGAACATGGCCGTCCCAGAGTTATCAAGGTTATACTGGCCGCGATGGGGCTCTCGATTGAAGCACTACGCTCGGGCTCACTAGCCTTATCGCTACAAGCAGCCTGCTCTCGGGGCAGGCCTGATGTGGTGCGTACGCTTCCCGGCATTGGCGGAAAAGTCGCAATGTCCGACGAGATGCAGCTTGCTTCTGAGAGACATGTCAAAGCTATCCGGCTACTGCTGGACAGAGGCTTCGATATCCCCAAAACACCGCCCGAGATGCAGCAGAAAGCCTTTAAGGGCAACATATTCTATTACTTGTGCCGAGAGCCATTCATTGAGGCTATCAAGGTGTTTCTGGACTGGGGCTTTAATTTCAATGCCCCCTGTGATGTCTCAGCTCGTGTCACACCGTTGTACCAAGCCACTCTCTGGGCACAATATGAGACGGTAGAGTTCCTGCTTGAGCAGGGCGCAGACATAAACTCGAGGGGACCAGTTGGTACTGCATTGCAAGTAGCGGACTGGTGTCTACGCTATCCTCATGATGACAAAACTCTTGCTACCTACCGACGAATCATTCGATTGCTTCGAGAGAAGGGTGCGAAGGAGTAGGGCCAAGGAAGACCATCTCGCCGGGCGAGGTAGCTCGGCAACTGCAGCACTACTCGTCTTCATCACTGTCCAGCTGGTCTCCAGGATCGTTGCTGTATACAGGATCCTCAGGATACACGCCAGTCTCCCCATAGCGCATCATCTCGAATCCCCAGCCTTGCTTCTTGGCGTAGATCTTCGGGTTCTTCCACCATTGCTCCACTTCCGGAGTCCTCTTTCTGCCCTTTCGATCAAGCTTGTAGCCACGCTTCAGGTTCTTCAGCGGCAACTGGCTCTCGTCGACATCATCGAACCACCCATCTGGCGAGCGATTACGTCGAAGGTGAATGAGTGTGACTTCTGATGGCTTCTGAAACTTGCCGAGATCGAGGCTGAGATCGACGACATTCTCGACCTCATACTTGAACGGCAAGACCAGATGCAGCTTCGCCAGATTCCCAGCCTCATGGAACTTCTCCATGCATTCGCGAAAAGAAGTTGGAGTATCGCGGAAAGTCTTCACCAGTGCGGCTGCGCCCCAATGATACTTCTCGATATTCTGCTGGAATTCCTTGATGCCATCATACTGGTCGCTCCTGTCTGTGCTGCGACCAAGCCATGGGACATGGATGGTGATGCTGCGGAGGAAGGATGTGTTCAGAGGTCCGATCGTGTCCATGAAGCCTCGAAGGACCATCCAGCCGTATTTTCCTGTGAAGCGGAACTCGTTCTCGCCGTAGAAGATACTGCCCACCTCAGTGCGGATGGTTTTGTTGAGGCGCATCAGCGAAGAGACGGATTTGCGTGTCCTCGTGTTCCGGAGGTCGTGATATTTATGGACATTGTATGGTGCATTCCGAGTGCACTGTGAAGCTTTCGGGAGCAGCTCGATCGGCTCGCGCTTCGCCAGCTTCAAGTGAGAGTAGACATGATTGCGAAGCTCGCCAGGAAGATCCATGAAACCGGTCTTACGGGCGTCCCATCTCTTGGACGGCTGTCAAGAATTAGAAGCTGATGAGAGATTACAGTATTGCTAACCACTTACATAGTTCTTCGCATGCTTGCGCTCGCCAAAGAGCTTTGGGTACTTCAGGTACTTGCGAAAGACCACCTTTGCTGGCAGACAGGTCGCAGGTCGCTCGGTCGAGTAATCATCTCGCTCGAGTTTTCGGGTCCATTTGTCGATGCGTCTGGGCCGCAGTCAGCACATGCGTTGGTAAATGAGTACGCATCTGTCAACGTACCGCTTCTTCTCTCTAAGCCATTCCTTGTGACCATGGCCCGCCAACACGTCGCTATACGGAATTGGGATCTGAAGATAGTGTCGGATCTTCTTGTTGCGATCTTTGAAGCTGTCGGATATGACCGCTTCAGTATTGCCATAGTACTTCTGACTATGATAAGCTGGCGCAAAGCGATTCAGCTGCTGCTGAACGCTGCCAGCATCTTGGGTGCGAGACTTCGACGCGCTTGGGACGAGGGCGGGTTGGCGATATGGCGCTGTCTGGCCGTGGCCATCGGTCAGTGGTACCCACTTTCTGCGAGGCGCCATTGCGGTGTGTAAGCAATGGTCGACTTACGAAGAAGTTTGGATTGCTTGTCGAAGGGGAAGTACGAAGTCGAGTGTGCGATACGCCTGATGTGGAGTTGCAGGCACGAGCCGTGCGGGACGCACGGACTTGGAAGAGGTGAAAGTACATGTTTGGCATGTGATACATCGGAAGTAAATCGGTCTTGTGAAGTCCGGGTAGTTCCTCGATCAGACTTTCTGTGCAGCCATCACTTCGTTCGAGTCACGCAACAGGGAACCGTCGAGAGAAGGGACTCGTCCGTCTGCGACGTTGAAGTCGCGATCATCTGTCTGTCGGTTCTACTCTATGTGCTCTGCCCTTGGTTCCGGCTCTAACAAGTGCTTGAACAATGATACAATGTCCGGTCTTGTTCTTTGGTGTACATCCACTGCAGATGAAGTAGGCTGTTTGTGGTATTGCTACGGATCACAAGCCGACCAAATGCACAGGCGCGAGGTGAATACGTCTGAAGCATCATTCAACGGAAGATACAATCTTGAGCGTAGATAGTTGTGGCAGTCCTGTGACAGTCTGATTAATGAAGTTGCAATTGAGCCCTCAGAGATCTCACCAAGATCATGGTAGTGGAAGACGCCGACGACATGATCTGATCGAAAATTCGGAATATTGCGCTGTTAAACCCAATGCATTCCCTTAAAAGATGGGCTGTCGAGGCGTATGAGCTATGATCGGGTCGAACGCTAACCTGCCCCAATGCATCTGTCACCCTTTCTGGTGTTCCAGACTTTTTACGAACTCAATGCCTCATAATCAAAAGGTCTGACGAAGTCCTCGTCAAAAGTCGCAATCCTGTACCTCGCTGCTTCGATCAATAATCTCTCTCTCCCAGCTGTCCCACGACTGAAGCTTGTACTCCCAGCCTTGAGATTCTGCGTATTCCTCAGGGCTCTGAGCGCTGCTGAGCCACTCATCAGTTCCCATCCCCTCAAGCTCTGAAAAAGGCTTCCCGTGCATCATGCTTTGACTCTGGTGCGGGAATTCATCGTCCGAATCTTCTTTGTACAGATGAATCAGTGTGACTTTTGGCTTAGATGCGAGGCCCGAGAAGTCCAGCGGCAGTATTGTGGTATGACCAATGTTGGCGTCGAAAGGAAGAGTTAGATTCAAGGTCGCCAAGTTACCTGCTTTCGATAGAATCTCACAACATTCGTTGATCACGACTGGCAGTTCGGGACTATCGCCGTGCCACTCAGGATCTCCATCAAGGTGACCATAACAATCGCGTGGCTCGTCCCAGTCATCGCAATGTGGCCAGTGGATGCGTACTGTAAGATGCCGTAGATGAGCGGCATTTTGTGGGCCGATGATGTTGAGGAACCTCCATAGACAGCGCCAGGCTCCTTCTTCGGTGAAGCGAAAGTGGTTCTCGCCATAGAACATCGAGCAGCCTTCGATGTGGATCTGGCGGTTCAAGCGCAAAAGGCTCAGAAGTCTCCGCCTCAGTACGCAATAAGGCTCGCCCTCATAGCGGAAACGCCCCAAGCCTGTACCCCATGCAGGGAGCAGATCAAGCGGACGCTCGAGGACCAGCCAGTGTCGATACAGTATGTTTCGCAATTCTGCAGGGAAGCTACGAATAGAGACGTCAGACTGGGTCGCAGCGAATGGGAAGCTGCTAGCGTATTTGCGCTCGCCGAATAATTTCTTGAAGGGCATATAATCGTGAAGGACCACCTCAGCAGTCTGACAGATGGCGGGCGACTCGAGGGTGTAGTCGTCTTGCTCGAGCATTGTAGTGTTCTTCTCAGCTAGCTGCTGTCGACATGCAGCCCACTCATCATCGATTCTGTTGCAGACCGCATCTGCATACGTGGATGTAGCTGGATTGGTGCGGCGGCGAATGACTCCGTCATTGGTCTTGTAAGAGTCGAGGACGAAAGCTCGAGTGTTTCCGTATCGGGCGTAATGGCGAAACAGTGGTGCGGATGGAGAGAAGGTGTGCTGTGGTGGAAAGCTGCGCCATATTAGCAAAGCTTGCCTCGAGACTTTGCCTGAAGGAAAACTCACTGCGATCGGCTTGCACTCGCCTTGTGATGCTGCGCCATATCGGCGGCGGGTGGTGCGTCGACTGGCGCTTCCGAACTCTCCATCGTGGTGGATCAGTCGAGTGTGTTTGACGGAAAATCTAAGAGTAGAAGTTCTGTGTATAAAGAAGAAAAGCATAAGTTAAATAGGCAGACGCGAGAAGCACGAGCCTCAATCAAGAGCGGCGCACGGACTTGAAGCAAGTGAATGCATCGCGTTGCTTGTGACAAGCCCACAACTGTGAATGAAAGCGCACATGATCGAGCCGACTTGCAAGCTATTACTAACAGTGCGAAGTTGAGAAAGGACATGCTGAAGCATAGTGGATGCTCCGGCTGGCTCTGATACTTGAATGCTTGCCTTGTAGCTTGCTGCAACCCCAATGTCTTTGTTGCGCATGTCTTAAGCTGAGCGGCCGGCCAGATACTGCCGCACTTCAGCAGCCAGTATCTGATGCACATGGCTCGTCATATGCCCGCTGTTGTACCAGAAGTACTGGTCAAGCGGCAAGCATCCATACTTCTCAGGATTGGTGTCGATATCTGGTTGGTTATAACCAGCGCCTGTGGAGGTGTCAACATGAATCACACGTGTTCCAGAGCCAGACTTACAGTATCCCGTGACATTCCTGATTCCAAACTCCTCATGCCTATCCATAACATCATTCAGGACCGCATTTGCATTGAATGTGCTCGCCCATACGTTCCCCTGCTGCCTAAAGCTCTGCATGCCTTTCTCAAGAGCCGCATCATACCAGTCAATCATAGTCTTGTTCGGAGTTCCACCATCGACGCCCGGCGCACGATCTATTGGCGGCAGATTCATGAACAAGAACTTGCCGTACCCCAATTTCCTCACCCTCTCTAGCGCAGTGAACAAAACCTTGATCAGCTCCTCGTAGAATCCCTGAAAGTCCACATTCATGTCTTTGCTGTCGTTAACATCATTGATCCCAATCCAGACCACGACCAATGTATTCTCCTTCCTCACAATGTCCTTGAGCGCTGGTTGACCGTACTTCACAAACTGCTCGATCTGATTCACGAACGGCACAGTGAAGTTATGATGAAGTGGCAATAACTCCTCACTGATATCGGCGCCAGCGAACGCAAAGTCCCAAAGCTGCGTCTCACACTTCCTCGAATTAGCCAAGCCTGGCTCGACTGCACAGCTGGTAAGGTATTCGATCCAGTTTGGTCCGCCATTTGCTGTGCTCGTCTGGTTTTGAACGATTCGTGATTCAAGAAGTTGTGCTGGAGTGAATGCGAAGTCTTGAAGGTCACCGATGAAGCTGTAGTTTTGCCTGCCGTACGGAGTTCCTTGGACGTAAGTGTAGGAGTCACCGAAGGCTACGACATGGTTGATATTACTCCATCGGAAAGAGGACCTGGAGGTAGGTGGCAGACCATGCGCAGGATCTGGAAGGATGATGCCAAGCAGGAGAATTGTGACAGTGATGAAGACGAGCATAATGATGGCGACCGTCCTGCGAAGGAGGTCCGGATGAGCGACACTGTGTTCTCGAGAGTCGCCATGATGTGCATCGTCGGCGTCTTGTAGTTTCTGCATGCATGAGTAGTGATGTTTCAGCGGAGGAATGGCAGGTACAGTACTCACGAGTTCTTGGGAGGAGGTCCTGCGTCGAATCGTGATTGGTGGAAGCGAGCATGGATTCGGGTTTGAGAACGCCGAGAACTTGGAAGGCAAGGAGAGGAGAAGCGGTGCCAAGTGGCGAAAGAAATAGGTATCATTTCCATGCAGATGATGCATTCGTGAAGTCAAGAAGAGTTCAATGGGCTCTCTCACCATGCGGTAATGTCGTCTACCTCTGCCTCGCCAAAGGTCGAAGCCTTCACCTCACGCTGCTCTTCCTGCTTGGGAGGCCAGTTCACAGGCTCCCTTTCCATGATGTTCTTAAGCTCTTTCAGCATGAAGTCGCGCAAAAAGCCATTGACCTGCTTGAATTCGAGCAAGAAAGCGTCGTGGCCGTCTGGACTGTCAATGGTCTTCAGCTCACTATTCGGGATAGCTGCTGCCAGTTCCTTCTGCTCTTGGTAGGTGAAAAGACCATCTGATTGAATGCCGAGGACAAGAGTTGGCTGCTCGATCATAGCAAGCGCAGCATGTACCTCTTCTGGTGTGGGCGAGCCTGTGGTGTCAGTACGACCACGAGCAACATCATGGGTATCCAGTTTGCGAGTGATGGCGATGTAGCAATTGGCGTCAAAGCGGCCAATGAACTTGTCACCTTGGTAGCGCAGATATGACTGCGCAGAGTAGTAGGTAGGCACCTTTCTCCTGTTGCTGGGTGGCGGTTGTACTGGCAAGTCCGTGGCACCTGAGAACTGCGGGTCCTGGACAGTGATCTGCGGAGAGGTTGGCAATGAGTCTACTGACGAGCTCATATCTCCGTCACCATTGGCATGTCGCCTCGGAGACCCTGCCAGCTTATGACCCTCATTATGGATCGCAAAATGATCTGTGTCTGGCGTGTGCGGTCTCTTCTGCAGACTGTTGATGTTCTGCTTGGGCTGAGTCGGGTCAGGATGTTTGCGACCAAAGCGAGACTCGAAGGAGTCACGGCTGCGGTAGGTGAGCAGGGCCGACATGCGTGCTGCTCCAAGGCCACTTGCTGGCGGGTCGTCGAACGAGTAGTACCCATCATCGTACTTCGGGTCGCTGTATATACTCTGCCGCTGCGCCTCGCCCCAGCTAATACCCCACGCACTATACCTCGCAGATGTAGCGATTGGAATGATGGTGCGCACATAGTCCTTGCCGAAGTACGCAAACTCCAACACGAGCATTCCTCCCATGGAACCTCCAATGACTGCTGCAATCTGCTTCACGCCAAGATCGTCCAGCAGTAGTTTGAAGAGGTTCACATCGTCGCGAATGGTGGTGAGTGGGAATTCAGGCCCGTAATGGCCCTTCGCTGGGTCTCCGTCCTTGGCTGTGACAGGACTTGCGCTTCCATACGGACTTCCTGGGCTGTTCATGCAGATGACGAAGAATCTGCTCATATCAAATGCGCGTGGCTCTTTTCCATTCTCACCTGGCCCGCCGAGGAGCGGTCCCCACCAATCTTGCACATCGGCGCTGCCTGTCAAGGCATGGCATATGACCATAGCATTGTCGGCTTCTGGCGACAAAGTGCCATATGTCTTGTACGCAACGGGAACATTGTGGAGCGTCGTACCGGATTCGAGGGTAAAGGAGGAGATGATCGCGATGTCTTGGTTAGGTATCAATTTCACAAAAGGGTTCTCTTTCTGGTCGGCGGGCTTGATGCGCTCTGCACACGGTGTTAGTTCTGGAGCTCGGCAATGCCTTTCGCAGATCCCGGGAGTTTCTCACTGTACTTGAAAGTCTCGGCGGCGTGAACCAGTCCATTGGTGGCAGTCGTCATCGTTCAGCTGTACTTTCTAGTGGCATGAGCCAATGTTAGGTGTTTATGAGAAGGTGCAAGAGGTTTGCAGAGGCGCAAAAGATCGAGACCAAGTGAGTCAATGGGGTTCACTTGGTGGCCGCATATTTACCGGAGCTTAGCTATGGCATCATCTGAATAAGCTTTTTGGAATACATGTACATTGCATGATTGCACGATCTTAAGCACGAGCATATGAGAGGCAGGAACGATGAGATGCCAGGCTAGAATATACAACGACTATAGCTGAGCTCGTCTTAACGACGCCGCCTTCTCCTGAGATCCCATTTTGTGGCACCATCATCTTCGCCAAGATCCTCGATCACAACCCATGGCTCCTCGTCTCGAACCGCATCTGTCTCGACAGTCGACTCGACGGGAGTGGTCTACAGCGTGTGATCAGTCAGTGATTGATACCATAGAATGACGTCCATCATTTCTCACCTCTTCGGCCTCCATCACTGGCTTTATCAGCTCGACCTCAGACTTGCCCAGGTCGTAGAGCTCGCTCAAGAAGCCTCCAAAATAAAGCACAGCATTTAGTATCTCCTTTCCGGTAGGGATGATATTATCTCGAGGCAACAAAAAGCCGTAAGTGCCACGATCACGGAGCTTAACTTGATAGGCATATCGCACACCCATTGTACGATAGAAGAAGTCGAGTGCCGAGCCTCCAGATTCCTCCATTCGTGGTCTCAGATGTTCCTTCTTGCTACCAGCCGTGTACATCACATTTCCCTCACAGGCCGGCATCACCTCATAATTGTGGTTATGGGTGACGCGTATAGCGCGACCAAGACCGTATGCGAGTTCCTCAAGATTTTCCAACCCTGGTGGACTATCATCGCAGGAGTAGCTGTATGGGTAGAGGATCTCCTGTGAATAGCTGTGAAGATCCAGAAAGCCTGCAAATTCTACATTGTTGTTTTCAGTCTCATTCTTGGCCCAGTCCGCGAAAGCCTTAGCCTCGACAGCATCGAAAGGAGATTCGCCGGAGAATGATTCACTGCAGGGATTGTCAGTGGCCGACCACTCGAAACCAAATGAGCGGTCAAGGTCGATGCCCTGGCAGAAGCGGATGCCAGTCTGTTGGCGGTTCTTCCTCCAAAGTCGATCAGTCTCCCAGGTGTAGCTATAGACCAAAGTCAGCGATGCTTCGAAGCAAGTGAATAGATTGATTCCATGACGTACACATAGCCATCTGGATTCAAGGTCGGGATCAGTACGAAGTCGAATGCCTCAAGGAGCTTCGTCACGCTTGGCACTTTCCCGTAACCCGTGATGAGAGAGTAAGCAATGTAGTTGACGGTGGTCGTACTAATCCACTCGCGCGCATGAAGACTGCCAACGATGAGGATCGTTTTTCGCTTGGGCTGATCTGGATCTTCGGAGTTCGTTGGATGGACGCCGATACGCAATCCAGGAATATTACGGCCTTCATAAGAAAGTCCGATATTGAGATGCCTAACATGTGTTGTGAAAAGAGAGGCGAGCAGCCGCAGCCATGGCTAAATTCTCAGTCAGCGGGTCTCTTCAACAATAGCATCTCCACTTCCTCCATTCCTTCTTGCAAAAGTAAAATCATTCCGCCATGGCCTATTCCAGCAACATATTATCTGCCACATACCTCAATCACCGAGAATGGTTGGTAGTCAGCAAAGAAAATGTTGGTCTCGGCTTGCGCGGATGGATCCAAGGTCGGGGAGAAAGGTCTTCGAGTTGGATACGCAATGGCTTCGCTCGTCTCAGGCTTATCGTGATGCTTCTGATAATTATTGACGATTGCCTTGGCCAGCTCCTGCTCTCTCAGCAACGGTCTATGAGCATGTTGAAGTGATGCAGGCAATAGTCCAAGCAGAAGAGGTACAGTCTCTTTCGACAATCTGATGTCCACCCAGCTTTTCGCAAACTCCCAAACATCAAGCAGAAGCGTGTCTGCTGCTTCCGCTAAGCTCGCAGCCTCCTCGTGAGAGCTAATGTTGAATCGCAATACCAGATCTTCACCATATCTTGTATATGCGTGTTTTGGAGTATGCCGATCTTTTGAGTTCCTGTCAGGGAATGATATCCGCGATTGTTTCGCTTCTTCAAACCCAAATATGCTTTTCATGAAATGCGCAGAAATACTGCTCCATCGTGAGGCTCGAGGTACGGAGGCAGGCACATAGTCCTCAAGCGGGTGTTGTTCGTAGGCAGCAGGCGAGGGCACGGCGGCGACCAGAGCGCACAACAGCGCTGGCAGAGCAAGAAGAGATCGCATAGCTGCAACGACCGCTCAATGCGACAATGCGCAAAACGAATGTTGAGGTGCCTGGGCAAAGTGTTGACACGTTGGACGATCACAAGCAAGCCACTGTCGCGTGCCTGCTTGCCGGATGATTTGACTGCCCTGACTGCCCCTCAAGCAAGCTTCAGCCTTCAGGGCCGACTTTCTCACTGCACCACCGCACTCTCCAGATGGTCCTCGGCTACACTAATGCAAATAGCCTCCTCGCTCCAGCTTCCGCCCGTGCAAGCACAAGATCGTGAAGTGCTTTACGTCCACAAATCAGTCCTAAGTGCGACAAAAGGATAAATTATGCCGTACGAGGAACATCCGCAAGTTCACAGGAAATAACATCAAGAACACTCAACAGAAACATTACCGCCCTGCCTACAGATGCCATCACTCAGAAGGCACATATCCATCAGAATATGAAGTAGTCGGAAATCTCCCGTTCGTAATGACTCCTGTCCAACGACCGCAAGCAATACAGTGGGAATGTTCAGGACGATCACATCAATAGATGTACTGTGTGGACCAGTCTTAGCAAGCCTTGAGATTGCCAACAAGGGCTGCACTATATGCACCAAAGGCGGGCGCTGTTTCAAGATACCTGCCTTGCGAACAATCAATGTCGTTGTTGAACGTCGTATCATCCGAAACAACGGGTCTTGGCGCAAGTCGTGGTCAAGAATAAATTACATTCGATAAAGTTGCCTCTCGTCGTGCAAATGCAAAAAGCCCAGAGCGGGTTGACCTCGCATATGATATGTCCGAATATTTTGTGAGCGAGAACTCTGCAGTATCG
This sequence comes from Pseudocercospora pini-densiflorae CBS 125139, assembly GCA_000504365.2. NCBI lineage: Eukaryota > Fungi > Ascomycota > Dothideomycetes > Mycosphaerellales > Mycosphaerellaceae > Pseudocercospora > Pseudocercospora pini-densiflorae. The sequence continues at coordinate 43,597 of KZ107232.1, forward strand.
ATGGTTTGGAATATTTAGGACCGAGGTGTAGTACCTTTGGTACGTAGACATGCATCTGGCTATGAGGCGGCTGGAAAAGGTACCGTCTTGGCATAAAAGGAAGGCCCGGAGTGAGGCGCGGTGGAGGCTCATCAGGCATGGATGTTCGTCCTAATCCTCCATAGCTTCGTCATCAGACAACAACATATCAGGTAAGACGCATGCATGGCCGGCTGCATCGAGTGATGATGGCTACTGTGGCTACAGTCAGATCTGAGCGGAGAGCCGGAATCGACAGAGACCGGATGTCGATGGACTGCAATGGCATTTTGAAGTGGGATGTAGTGAGGGCTGCAGCTCTCTAGCGGTGTACACTCTGGTTGTACATGTATGGAACAGGAGCCACTGGGGAGCTGTCGTCTAGAAGCAACGCGTGTTCGTCTTAGCGGCGCTAGAACGAAGAACAGCGTCCATTTCTTCGTTTCGGCATCCAGTCTCGACAGCAGAGTGTCAAATGTCAGAAGAGTGTTTGTTAGTGCTGCGGCCCAAGGCACATCTCTAGAATTACCCCTAGCATAGTAAAAGTAGCACTCGCTAGCCACAAAGGCACAACCCCTGCTGGGCGTATTGTTCGGCCGCCCGCGACTCCAAACCTCCATTCAGCCCATCCACTGTGTCGGGTACAGAGACCGCAGCACTTCATAGCACCTGAGACCTGCCGCCTTTCCTACACAGACACGATACCAATGCGCCCGACTTCCGCAGCAGAGTCTGCTGGCCATGCCGCTGCTGGGACGGAGACGGAGTCTGCTAGACTTCAAGCACGGCCAGAGGCAGAACGAAAGCCAGAACTCGGACCACGCTTCTCATAATAATAATGATGCAGCTGGCAGTGCATCCCTGGGTACATCATCTCCACCCTCAAACACACGGAGTACCCTCCTCCCGCTTGCGCCGCCCAGCACTCCGCCGCGGCCAGCGTCGCAGTGCAACCCTTCACATTCGCGATTGTCGCACGAGCTCCACCCCGACGATATCGACGCGAGCACGGACAATGAAGGCACAGGGCGCCCGAACAAACGGTTCAGCCTTATGAGGTTTCGGAACTTTTCTGAGTCGCACCTGTCTGCCCGTGCGAGAATGGACGCCGAGCGGGAACGAGTCGACGAAGACCTGCCGCCTGTCCCTGCGCATGTCCCTGGCTCCGCAGACGCAGCCGGAGCAGTGCCTACCATTGTGAAGACGGCGCCCACCATGGATCACGCCGAGCATGGTGAACAGCAGCATACGGAGGAGGAGCGGAAACCGGCGCGGCCGTCGCTGTTCAAGAGAGCGTCGGCGAGGGGGCGCTCATCAGCCCAGCTCGACAGCAGAAAGTCGATGGACGAGGTGCGGCAGCAGAAGAAGTCGCTGAGATGGCGCAGAGGGAAAAGCGGTCTGGAGGACTTGCACCGCCTGTCCACCATGCACCTGAACAACCAGCACATGGCTCCTCCTTCCTACGGCGACGAGTCCAACTCAGCGCTTGCCGTGCCAGTCTCTATGCCAGATCCCCGCATGTCCGAGTCTTCGCGATCAGATGGGAGTAATGCTTCTTCTGGAGACGGACACATCTACGGCTCTACCACTACCACCACGCATACCGTTTCCACGCATACTACCTTCTTCAAGTTACCCCGGCGAAACAAGAACCGCAACTCGCTTTTCCCGGTGCCCATCAAGCTGCCTCCTCCAGATGACGCGCAATCTCACGGTGACCAAGGCCCGACAACACCTCGTGCCTCGACGCATTCGGCTGTTGAGCCTCGCAGCACCACTCCGACCGAGCATCACGCAGAAGGTGCCCAGCTCAGGCGGGCACATACAGAAGCAAGCCCAACCAAGCGGCGCTCGCAGTCTGCACTCTCGTCTCCTCATGCGTCGTTAGCAAAAGCATCCTTATCATTCGCCGAACCTGGCATGAACCTGTTCCGGCAGACTTCTACACGTTCAATCAATTCTGCCACATCGTCCCCATTACAGCCACCAATGCGACTAGGTCTACGCGATAGGTCCTCTACGACCAGCAGCTTTGGTGCGCACAGCTCTCACGATGCAGGCACACCTCCGCCACTTTCGGCAAGTGGGCGAAATTCAACTTCTACGACTGGGAGATCAAGTTTTGGCGGATTCCTGAACCTTTCGAGATTTCGTCAGAGCTCAGAGCCTCATTCGCCCCGACATGGATCGCCAGGAACTGGAAGCAAATCGAACTCCTTTGCCATGAGCAGGGAGGCCCTGGTCGTACCCGATCGCGAAGAAGGCGACACTCCTGGAAAGTATCTGGAGCGTCTGCAGGCCGCTGTGGCTAAGAGCGTCATTGCTGGGATATTATCCAAGTCATCCGATCCGTTCATGCAGGCTGTTCTCCGAAGTTATACACGCACGTTCCCGTTCTTCACGGAACCAATAGATATGTCGCTGCGCAAATTCTTACTGCAAGCCGAATTGCCGAAAGAGACGCAGCAGGTGGATCGTGTCATCCAAGCTTTTGCCGACCGATATCACGAGTGCAACCCGGGCATATTTCTGGACTCTGGAGTCGCCTATGTCGTAGCGTTTAGCATCATGATGCTCCATACAGATGCCTTTAACAAGAACAACAAGCGAAAGATGCAGAAGCCAGACTATCTCAAGAATACCTCCGGTCAAGGCATCTCGGACGATGTTCTCGCGTGTTTCTACGACAACATTTGCTACACTCCATTTGTACATTGGGACGAGGATGTTGACTTTAATGGGGAGAGGATGATGCCTTTCAAGTCCAAGAAGCATCATCACGCAAAGCTCCGAAGTGCTATACCAGGTTCGGAGACCACGAAGAAGCCATCTGGTCCTGTCGATCCTTATACACTGATTATCGAGAATCGACTGGATACACTCAGGCCTAATATCAAGGACAGCATACTGATGGACGATCCCTACGACTATCGGGGCAACCAAGGCGAGCTCGATCCAGGATATCTCCAACGAGCTTTTACCCATACTGGAATGATCCAGATCATCTCTCCCCGTTCGCGTCCTGCCGCTTACGAGAGCCAAATGATTAATGGCCAGCCGAACCCCACAGAGACTCAACAGGGCATCATTGACCTGAAGATCACGAAAGTTGGTCTGCTTTGGCGGAAATCGAGCAAGAAGAAGAAAACTAGGAGTCCGTGGCAGGAGTGGGGAGCCATTCTGACTGCTTCGCAACTCTACTTGTTCAAGAACTCACATTGGGCTAAAGGCCTGATGCAGCAGTTCCATAACGCTCAGCGGCCGATGCAAGCGCGGACGCCAGTGACGTTCAAACCACCTTTGCAGGACTTCAAGCCCGATGCCCTCATAAAGACCGACAACGCCATTGCTCTGGTGGACTCTACGTACACCAGACATAAAAATGCGTTCACCTTCGTAGGAACTAGTGGTCAGGACGAGGTATTTCTGGCAGACAATGAGGCTGAGTTGAACGATTGGTTGGGCCTTATCAATTATGCTGCAGCGTTTCGTGCGGCTGGCGTGCGCATCAGAGGCATGGTCGGCGGGAGTGAGGAGGACACCCGGCCCAAGGATGTGCACAGGCTGGATAGCACCAAGTCTTCGCATTCGATCCAGACACAGATGGGAGAGGCGACGATCAGAAGCCGCACTTTAGAACCCTCGCTCCAGAAACAGGTTATGGCAGCTCGACGACAGATCATGGTCGCTAAGATTAACGAGCTCGAGAAAGGAATAGTGGACGCGAATCGTCAGCTCGAGAGCATGCTTCGAAATGCACGCCATCTATTGGTCTTGGCACCAATTGCACCAAAGACACGGGAAGATGTTGTACATGCTGCTGCCAAAGCCGATGCCATGATCAAATGGGCACGACGGGATATCTGGCGCATGAAGGCTCATCGCGATATTCTCGCCATGGATGTACGGATCGATGGCTTGAGTGCCAGTGATCTCGAGAAGCTCACAATGAGCGTTCCTACTGAGCCGGAGTCCGCGAAGAAGCACAAGCCGACGATGCTGACTCGCCTCAGTTCATCACGAGCCCCGAACGCGAGAAGTCCACCTCAAAGCCCACTCACACTGCAAATGTCTGGCCGGCCACCGACTAGAGGCTCCGTCGACCGATCTGCCGGCATCGATGTGTTTAGCACGCCTCCCGAATCCGCGAGCCCGGCACGAGAAGACGGATGGCGGTTGCCACCTCTCGATATCGATGCATCAGCTGAGCCAGAGGCGCATCGACCCTCCATCACCAGTACATACTTGTCAGCGTCTCCGCCCGCCAGCCATGCCAGCTTGTCGCACTCTGCTTCAATGTCAAGTATGCTACAAGTGCAGCGGACAGCTTCCACTAGTGCTTCAGAGTCAGGCCGAGGTAGGACGACGCCTGCAGGGAGCATCAATGATCGCGAGCTCCAACTACTGGCGCGAGCGACGATGGCGCCCGATGCTGAAGGAGCCCGCGGGCCTAGCTTTGACGGCACGGCCTCAGGCAATTCTCCCGAGAGCAAGCACAAGGTTGTGCGGAGGAGTCTACAGAAGACGCTCAGGGATCATCACCACCACAGTCACTCCCATCGTCACCGCCGGAATAAGAACAGCGATAGCACTGTGCGTTCTGGAGGCTTTGAAGATCGAGAAACAGAGGAAGCAACGCCTGGTCTGGCGCGTGAGAAGCCTCGCTTCATCCTGCATGGCAAGCAGGCCTCAGTGGTGCAGTTCGGAGGAGACTGGGAACGCATGAAGCTTCGCAGAGAACAGTACGGGTCACAAAATTCAGATTCACCTTACCAAGCCCAGCTCGACGCAGCTGTGGAGCGGCGTCGATCGGAGCAACACGAGCTGCTGCGTGCAGGCATGGCTAGCCCAGTCGTGCATGACTTTGGTCGAGATACGGCTGACGATGACACCGACGCTATGAGCGTGCTGTCAGAAGGCTCGCGCAGCTTTAGGGAAGATGCGCAAGCCGCTGCAGCATACACCACACGCAAGAGTCCAAGCGACAGCCCGAGGCACGTTTCGTCATCAGAGGACGTCTCCGACGCAATATCTGGTGTGTTCGATCTCTCGTCATGGGACCCGGATGCTGGTCGCAGGACAACAGTCATAGGTCCATCGCCGACAAAAGCAACACCCTCATCTCCATTCGAGAGACACAGACGCTATAGTAGTCTACAAAAGTCCCCAGACGGCAACATCGAACACATTGAGGAGGATGCCGATGCAGACCACAGTCACTTGTATTCTACACCACCATCTTCTACAAACAGGGACAACAGGCGTACGGTAATTGGACCATCAACAACGACATCCTCCCCTTTGACGGCGAGGATGTCGCCGGAATCCACTTCTTCTTCACAACAGGCGTTAGGACGACATGGATCGGTACGAAAAATTGCATCAGCGGAGGCGTCAACGGCGTCCACTTCGCTGGGTCGAAGACTGTTTTCTTCGACTGGGTCTACATCGGCTGGAGCCGCGCACGAGACTCATGATGCAGGCGGAGAGAGCGATGGGGAGGATGAGAAAGGTTTCGTGGCTGCTATCAGTGACGAAGAGCTGAGACGCATGAGCTCGAGCTTGAGCGCGCCGGCAAGTCCGCATAGAATGAGGGTCATGTAGACTCTCGTACGGTCCTTGAAATTTTCTTTGCTTTTGATACCCTCGAGCGACATGAGCAGCTTTGGAGTGGGTGGGAATCCGGTATGGTATCTGTACTGAGTAGAATCTTTTATGATACCCGTTTGACAATCGATGGCAATGGGATTTGATTACGACTGCAAAGCTGTGCTTCTATTACTTCAAGCATTCTATGCCAACGAATTCTCTGAGCAATACGCTAAAACGCTCATCAATGCGAGAGTTGCCAGAATTCCACCAAATGATTGCTTTTACGCTGTACAAAACGTCCCAACCGAGTTATATTTCCCATCCGTCTCATGCGCCGCCACGCTTCTCATCCTCAGTGCCATGACTCTTGCGCTTCCCAGCCTTCTTCAACGCCTTTACCTCCAGCTTAAGCTCCGTCATCTTCTGTTCCAGACTTCTTATGGCGGAGTCACCACTTGACGAAGGAGCATCTTGCCACTCCTCTTTAGCATGGAGAGCAATCTCTTCCGCGTTCTTCTTTATGTCGATTGCTTGCCGATTGAGGTTCTCCTGCATATCCATTCGGATCTTCTTAATTTCCAAGAACGCTTTGTTAAGGTCGGCCTCAATTTTTTGGAGCCTCCAGTGTATCGTCGTCTTGTAGTCGTTGTGTTCTTCTCGGAGGTCGTCGTGTTCTTGCCGAAGTTTGGCTAGGACATTTTTCGTCTCTTCTAGCTCTTTCGCGTTTTCGGCCTGGAGGTTGGTGAAGGCAGAGGTGAGGTCTTGAACTTGCCTCTTAAGCGCAGCGAGGTCGGTATTTCCATTTTCGTGGGACGGCGGTGATAGTGATCGTGATGGATTCTGAATGACAGAACCTGTGGAGCTTGCAGGTGACATTGGTCTCCTCGCCACCACGTTCACCATCAGGCCGGTGTCATCTCCATTGTCCAACGATGACCCCGATACGATGCGGTGTTGACTCAATGTGACCTGATCTGAATTGCGCCCACCATTGCTGGACTCAGGAACGCTCTGCGGTGCTTGGGAAGGCGTTTGTGATGGAATGCTGTACGTGGATAGTGCAGGTGATGGAGGTACAGAGTGAGCAGATGCTGAATAGATGCTGCTCGATGCCGCTCGAAGCGCAGATGCCTGATCATTCGAGGGATCATGGGTTGAAGGTAATGCCCTTGTTCGAGACGCCCTACGTTTCTCGAAATCGATTTCTGCTTTGGCTGATGCGGATGTTAGCGCATGTTGATGTCTGTTTGTGGTGTACGCAGACTCACTATCTCTACGCTTGCTGTCGCGAACTTCTGTGTCGATGTTAGATAAATAAAGGTCGACGTCGCGGTCGTAGACGGTTCCCTCTCCTGCCATGGCCGTTGCACTTTGAGGGATGCAGGGGATAGTATTTGTTGTTGTCCTGCTCGGTAAGTCGTGGCAAAGAGAAGGCGGAGCGTATCATGGCACTTTCTGGTGATTGCGTCTGCGGCTGCTTCCGACATGTGAAGTTGCTGGCTCGCTGAGGAAGGAACCACGCTTTCTCCATGAGTCTTGCATCTTGACTGGCTGATCCTACCCAATACTGAAGTATTTTCTACTGCGTGTCGGCAATCAGTGCTATAAGCTCTTTACAAGAGCCCACAATTGAGATCATCTTCTCTTCAATTCTCGTCTTGCGCGCCTGATCTTTAGGGAGCTTGGGGTTCGGAAGTAAAAGCAATAGATCCAAGGAGATGCGCCGTAAGAGAGGCTCTCGCCGGAGAACCACTCCAAAAATGCGCAGTGTTTCTACTGTCCCAGCATCTCAATCAAGGTTGGCGTCTTGCTTTTGCACTGCATCAACACTAATTATACTCGCGAGATCGGTCTCGAATCTGCTCCTACGCTTCAACTCAAACCTGGTCTCAAGCACTCAATATGCCGGATAATATGACAGCTGTCCTGGCTCCAGAAAGAAGCAAGTGCGGATATCTCGGCCTGGCCTCACAATTCCATGCCTATCAGTACTTATTCGGTCCTGTTATTTTCCTCCTGCTGGAAAAGTCGGTCTCTTCTCTTGCACGCCAGCTGTATGCATATCGAGCGGCCCCCGATTGCTCATCTGATATAAGCATTCGCAAAGGTACACCCTGACCTCATGCGTGTCTCGGCTACCAACTTGACGCGTTCAGCTATGGCTTGCAAGTATTTGAGTTGCGCGAAGGGCGCAGTCGTCGGCGTTTCAAGGCTTCTGCAGTCCGTCGTCAGCTCTGAAGCGCCATAGTCGCTCCATGGTCATCATGAGGATATAGCAATGTTCTTCATCACTTCCACCTGCGCTGGAAAGGGTCAGTGAGCGGAGATTTGAATGAGGTCGCCTCTTTCCTCATCGAGCGTCTGCAGATCATCATCCTTGCGGCTTGGCCTGTGTGCTTTTTCGATCCCTGTTGCGAGGGTCCAACGACATTCCTAGCGATAATACGCGTTCCGCGCATTCCTCGATAGCACAGCGTCAATAAGTCATCCTCGGTGGCTTCAGCTGTACCTCAGCCCACGTTGTGACAGGCTGGTAACCCAAGCTTTTTCCAATGAGCGACGAACGAGACCGAGGCATGGGGCCAAAGCCCAGAGCAACTCGGACGCGGACGCGGCGCAACAAAAGCCGAATCCACCTGTCACGTTTCCAATAGTTCAATATGCCCACTCTGTCTATAGCGCGAGCCTTGACGGCATGGCGCTCGAGCAGCCATATAAATAGCAGATCTCCCACCTCATTCACAGCCTTGGAGGCGCTCAGGTATAGTATTGCTATTCCCTCTTTCACATCCTTATACGACACATATCTATTAGACTATACAGTTACTCTAGGTTCCTCGGTCACTCTAGTACAAAGTACCAAAGCCAGAAAACCAGCAAATAACTCGAAACTGCGTACGCAGCACCTGTACGCCTAACGACCGACTATCTCATTGTTTCATCCAACTTTTGAGCAAGAACAACAATGCCGGTAACGATCGAAGTTCCAAAGGAGTATGGTAGGGAAACACCAGACTAAACATTGAAAGAACTTGGCTGACCAGTTTATAGGCTATGTAGTCGCGACTACGGCTGCCACATTCTTCGTTCGTCTCGCCTTTTCCAACGATACACACGTTCAACTGACAAGGAGAATAGCTTGGATTTTGGCATGGCTTCCGAGGAGGATCAGGACGCAAGGCTACCGGTCTGAAAACACCAAAGGCATTCGCTGATAGCGGAGATATCGCTGCGGCCAAGGACAAGGAACAGGCTAAGGCCATGCATGTGTTCAACTGCAAACAGCGAGCCCACGCCCATTACAACGAAGTACAACCCTCGGTGGCATTAGCCATGCTGATCGCAGGTGTGGCATACCCGCGAACCACAACGGGTCTCGGTATCGGCTTCATCATTGGCAGGATTCTGTATGCCATTGGCTACTCGAATGTGGACAAGCCCAATGGTAGCGGAAGAGTGCTTGGATTCGTTATCAGCCAACCTTTGGCATTGGCTTTGTGGGGTCTGGCAGGCTGGACGGGTGTCAAATTGGTACTATAAGCTCATAATTTGGGAGGCCCAGAATTCCACGACTGATTACCAGCTGGATTATTGGGCGTAATATGAGGAGCAGCACGGTTCCGCTCGTGAAGGAGAGGGGAGTTGGGGACACCACCACGCTCCAGGATTGCGGTCTCGATAAGCGCATACTCAACTTAGTATTTCAGCGCAGGCGTTGTGGCTTCATTGCAGGCGGTGGGTTGCACGAAGCTCGTATACCAGAAATCTCCCAGAATTGACAGTATTTGACTGCAGCACCCCGAGAGATTGCACGAGTGCACTGTAGGGGTGAGGCAAGTGAAGCGTCAATCTACAACGGCTGTGCATTCAGCGTTGAAATGTTCACATGCTAGCGCCCGCGTCACTCCACTTCACTCTCTGCCGCCTGGCTAATACTTCTAGTCGACCCCAGCAAACACCATGCCCACGCTCACGCTTGAGACATGGCCGCATCGCTGCGGCGAATCTTGAGCAAGCGCTCCTCGAACACAACTCCTTCTCCGGAGCACATCGATCAGCATAGACAGGGCACATCTCATAACGGTGCTGCACAAGGGCCAATCAAGCTTGGCGATTTGGCGGTTCCAGCACCACCACCGCGAACTTTGCAGCGAAAATCGCCCTCGAAAGAGCAACTGCACAAGTACAAGCAGAAAGCACCAATCTCCAAATTTGCTTCACCACCGCCAGACTCGGAGGCGCGCGAGGACAGCGCAAGCATTCCAAGGTCGCCTTGCAATACAATTGAAACATCGCCGCCTCTGCGATCTCCTCGCAGTGCGCCTCACTTAGCCAGCCCCACTCCCACCAAGCGCAGAGTCCAGGCACAAGGCTGCGAATTCGACCTCATGGCATCAGGCGAGCTGCCAGAGGCATCTAAGAGTGCCGAGGACTTGACGACAGCTGGACGCATTCTCGCAGCTCTTGGACCTTCGCGGAGCACTCGATCGCGTTCTCGCAAATCGCAGACGCAGAGATCAGATTCGACTCACGAGGAGGAGATCGCCATCACCAAAGATCTCGCTAGCGCCGCAGCATTTGGCAACGCAAATAAAGACACGCTCCAAGTCCCAGGACTCTACATGCGTAAGAACATCGACGACGGTACTGAGTCACCTCCACATCTATGGAGTCCTAAGAACAACGATCTGAAGTACGCAGCAAGAATAGAGAATGATCGTAAGCGATCTGCTTCCGAAGCTCGAACTCCTTCACCACGCACACGCACCTCTTCAAATTCTCCACCAACAGCTTCCAAAATCCCTCGCCATACTCCATCTCCCGTGAACGCCAACCCGGCTCTTTACTCCCCACTCATCGATTTCTGCAAGAATAACAACGATAACAACCTCCCAAATGCCACAACAGGTTCGGAAAGTCCGAACATCGTGCAATACGAAACAGTCAGGGTTCGCCCACCGATTTATGATCTGAGCAAGCCTCCTGGACAGCAATGGGAGCAATTTGGTATCACTTCGAGTCGGCCGGAGAGAGCTTGGGAGGTTGCTCCGAGATGGACTTGTTGTACGTGCGGGGCTCAGACGATTGTTGAGCAGATTGTTTGTTCGCATTTGGAATGTGGGCATGATCGGTGTCATAACAGATGTCAAGTTCGACCGCCGAGTAGGAGGGAGATGATGTTTGGGAGGATGTGAAGTGACTTCGATGCTGGGCAGGATGGATGTGATAGGCGTGGGTTAACAAATTGAGTACGAAAGAGAGGGTAACGATTTGGGAAGGCTCGTAGTCGGGCTCGGAGGAATTGGATGATGTTCACAGACTATGTGACTCTGAAATTGGTGCTGTGCAGAGGTGCATCCTTCTGCTGGGGTCATTACATGTATAGTGCTGGATACTACTGCTCTAGAAGTTGTCAACCCGCATTCCCACGCCTCTTTCTCTCGCAAATCTTAAAAGCTCGTTTCCCACAACGATGTCCATAAGCCCGAGTCCGACCGACTTGTAAATGACATTTCCCCGTGTCAGCCAGTCCTTCAATCCAGAATTATCCTGTAAAGCACATCCGTCTTTGCCGACATCCACTTTTTCACCCCTCTCCCTGGCTTTCCTGTCTGCGTCGCGCTTCAGCATGAAGAGCTCGCCTAATTCAACCACTTGGTCAGGCATTAGCTTCGCCTGGATGACTTCTCCAGCCTCTTTCAGACAGCCTGAGACAGTATCGACCAGGATGGCGCCGCCCTCTTTTTGTCGCTTGTGGATATGCTTGTGTTCGTGATGAGGTGTTACTGCATATCGCAGTACATCTGGATGTAGCTCGATCATGTGGGGCTTATATGATCCAATGCAAGAGATGTATCTGCCTTTCTTCCGGCCTTCTGGGTTGGTAAGGTAAGTAGCTGGGAACAGTGGAGTCGTACTCGGTGTGCAGCAGAAGATAACATTACTGGCGCGCACATATTCTTTTATTAGGCGCTCGTACTCGGTATGACTCGGTGTCAGAATATTCTTCTTCGTCTTAGAGTTGTACTTCTCGCCGATGTGGTTAATGTACCCTGGATCGTCTGGCTGTGGGTTGTATAGCCTCATTATACATTTTCGCGCAGACTCAAAGCTTCGCGTGACAATGTTGAGGTGGTGAATCTCGTCTCCTCGCAACAACAATGCAAGACGCATATGCCAGTATGCTTGCCGACCAGCACCAAATACCGTCACATCGTGAACGCTATGGCGCTTCTTGAGCAGCATCGTTGATGCTAAAGCCGTGCGAAAAGCTGTTATCTCTTCAGCGTTCAACAAGCCGGTAGTGTTGCCCATATTGTCCAGCAACGTGAGCGAGCCGCGAATATTTGACTGAGAACCATCATTTGAAGAGGTCAGTGAAATGTTTCCAGTACCATCTGTGACTTCTGAAAGTGTCGTTGGTAAGGACGATGAGCCAGATCTTCTGGAATCTATGCTTTGACGCGAAGCTGAGCTGATCGAGCTTCGGGAGTCACCGTCTGAGTACGTTTCTTGTAGTCCTGGAAGTCCGTTCGCGTCTGGCGGAGTTACGTTCAGTACTTTGACGCCTTGACCAGTCATTCCAGATGCTGGCATGTAGACTGAGGTGGATCCATCCTTCCGCTTCAGTACTGTTCTTTCTGGTTGGTAATCTGAACAGCAGTCATTTCCGTCGCTTGAAGTCGAGTACCAGTGCAGAGCGTCAGCTAAAGACTGCTGAAGCTCCAAGATGTCTTCTTTCGTGAAGGAATGGAGTATCTTGTTGACATCGTCGTTACTTAGGATTTGGAGAGGCATGTTTGTGCTTGTCTTTGCGCGACTTGAGCTCGCTATGCTGCGTAAATGTCGCTTCACACCCCTGCTCTTATGATATCAGCCAAGCAAATTGAGCTTTGAAGAGGAACAAGTTGATGAAATGGAAGAGCGATATATAGAAGGCGGATCTGTGTACCCGGTGGTTGGAAGTATTGCGGACTTGTTGAGGCTCAGAGCTTGCACAAAGAGCGGCGTAGGTAGTTACGCCACATGGATGTTTTGGGTGAAGTTCGAAGGAGCTGACTGAGCTCGCAAAATGCGCTGAATAAGCCACAAGCCATGCCCGTTTCCATCTCTACTCCTCTCCAGGCGACTGACATCGACGCAGGCATCGGCTTCTCTGCGTCGTGGACTCGTGGCGTAGAAGAGCAGATCAGCGCCGGCAAGGTCAAAACATCACGGCCCACCTTCTGGCATCGGTAGTCGGTATCAAAGTCTATGCGGCTCCGTCTTGGCTCTCGATCAACAACGTGCTCCTTTGAGTCCCTTCATGATGCTCTGGCCATTAGCAGCACGCCAGAGCAGACCACTTTGTGTTGTATCAGCATGATTGTTGTACGTTAAATTTGACGAATTCATCGTGGATGCGATCGCTCCCTTCAGGCCCCGGCAAAACTACAGCCCAGGAACCCGCCAGCCGCTCTCGCGACACGTTGACACGAGGAAGGAATCGTTTCGAAGAAGAGCAGGTCAATTATTGAGCTTGGTTAAGCTATCTATGCGTGAAACTACGATGGGACAGGGGCCCCCATCGGAAAGATTTTGTAGAAGCCCGTCGAGGCATAGAGGATGCATAGATCTCCACGAAGTAGCACAGATCGTGGCGTTCACCCAACGTGAATTGCGGCTTCCGAGAGACATCACGTCAACAAGTGGCATGAATCCGTGTCGATGACGCTGACCGTCGATGGCACACGCTTTTCGCGGCGAAATGATCCTACATGTTGAGCTTCGATTCGGACCATTGCGTGAGTTCCAGAGTATACTTCGACTGACATGCTAATACGGCGATTTTGCTGGGCCATCATAAGTACATCTTTCGGCTACAGGTCGAAAATTGACGATCATGCAATCCTCAAAACATGAAGTAGTTGTTTGTGGCAGCACCAGCACCACTTTCGGCACTGTGCAGCTGTAATGAAGCTCTGGCCAAGCGCAAACGCTGCATCACAACTTCGCTGAAGCTCTCGCCTGCCCTCCTCACCTTTCAGCAAACCCTTCAATCGTCGCAAACACCACATTCAAGATGGCCGCGAAGATGGAAGAGGCCGGTGAAGTGAGCATGCCAGCAGCACTCAAACCTCTTGCGGGATCCATTGCAAAGTAAGATGTCCTGGCGATGCTCGCGATCAGCTTCAATTGACAGTCATTCAGACTCTTTCATAGCCACGAATACAGCGATCTTGTGATCAAATCTGAAGGCCACTCTCGCGAGTGGCGTACGCACAAGTTGATCGTAGGCGCTTATTCAGACGTGCTTGCAGCGGCTCTCGAGCGAGGCGCTCAACTGGAGCAGGTTAGTCCTCGTCTGCCTGTCGACTCAACGCCGCTCACCATGAATAGAAATCGGAGAAGAACGAGATAAAGCTTGACGATGATCCACAAGTCATCGAAGCAATGCTGTACTACATGTACAAGCTCGACTATGGCGACTTCAGCAACAGCCCAGAGCATGTTTCTGCTATCGTTATGGACGTGAAAGTATTTACAATTGCGGACAAGGTAACGGACCCTGTTGCAGAGCGAGATGGACCTCATTGATGCTGACTTTCGGCAGTACAACGTCAAGAGTCTGATGTTAGTAATATACTTGGAACATCCTCTGCGCCGCCCGCTGACCTAGTGATAGGGACCTTGCGGCTCAGAAATTTGCCGTCCGCTGCAAGGAGCAGTGGCACGAGCCAGTCTTTGCCCATGCCATCAAGGAAGTCTATACAACTGCGCCAGCCCACGATGCCCGACTGAAGCGCACCATCATCGATATCGTCCGAGGGAATGCCACCTTACTATTCTCCGACAATGAGGACGCCTATCCTGCCTTCGAGAGTGTGGCACGTGAAGTGGCAGAATTTGGCGCAGACGTGTCCAAGGATCTAGCTCGTGGCACTTCGGCAAAGCTGAAGACCTACAAATGCCCAAGCCAAGGCGAAGTGTTCCAAATGTGTACTCCGACGCCGAAGTACTTTGGATGCCCTTCGGGATGCTACTCGCAGCAACTTGAGTCTTGGTGGAGCTTGTATTTGCAAGACTGAGCTATCGACCCGTGGAAACTGAAATTGATTGGGAGGCATTTCCTGGTGGAGGATGCGATCGAAAGCTACAGTGGGATCTCTCAATGCGCGTGAGCTCGCCTGAGGCTGTTTCAAGACAAAAAGCTAGCCAGAAGTTGCTTCGGACACTGTGCATGCCTCACACTGTGAGTGTGGTCTCTGGCACAATGCCTGATCACACGAAAATGCGCTCAGCTTTGTCCAAACAAAGCTACCGAAACAAAACCCAACCCTCTTGGTCGTTTGGCCACGAAGAACAATACTAAGACTAGCACAGCCTCCAAGTCTGCAATTTTACCATATATCTAGACCCATCCTATCTCAAGCGTTCCAGACCCTCAAAATTCACATATATACAACACAGCTGACCATCATAACCCATTCGCTACCAACCACAGCAACCACACTCGTTTACCAATACAGACAACAGACACAGTCACGACCACAAATCAATACATCCAACCAACCAACAAATCAAATCAATCACAATGGCTTTGAAACTCTATGCCACTACCGCCCAGATCCGCGCGGCACACTGTATTCTCCAAGCCCGCAAGGGTGTTTCTATCACTTACGGAGCTTGTGAGCTTCAGGCTAAGAAGAAGGGTGTGAGCATTACTTATGGGGCCTGTGAGCTCATGAAGATGTAAGAAAAGGATGCAGCAGAACAGAGGGATAGGGAAAGGGGTTTCAATTCTACACTAGTGCTTTCTGACCTGATAGTTTTGCTCTAAGAGAACGAGTCTGTGACCGTTTATTACCAATTTTCTCATTTCTATTTTCATTTCCTCAGTCCGCATCGCTGCATCGACTATCCCTAAAGGCTTGGGTGATCCTAAGTAGCATGTATGCTACCTACCATAGGGAGCGTTGGCTGAAAGGATCAAGATTTGAGTTTCAAGTGCTCAGTCAGGTCTCACGATCAAATACGCAACAAGACGTATATCCGGACTTGGGACCTTGAAGAGTGTGAGATGATATAGGAACGTTCTTGAAGTTTATCGGCTCCACATTTCGGGCCGCTGCCGAGATCTGAAGTGAAGCTACATCTTTCTTAGTAGCATAGAACTCCCACTTCACAACTACAAAGCCTCTACTGCTGCGATGGCAGATCCCTTTGAAGTGCGTATGCGCTTCACCTCACAACTGCAGCATCTGAATGCGAGCACTACATCCGCCACAAAAGCTGCAAATTACGCGCTCAAATATGCCGACTACGCCGACGATTTGCATTCTTGCATCCTCGAACAGCTCGAACGAAATAACATGAACAATCGCGCAAACATCATGTACTTCTTACCGGCTCTATGCGATACAGCAAAGGCAGCTTCACAGAGTGGTGGGTTAAATGGAAGCGGGATTCAATATGTGCGAATGATGGAGCGAGACATACTTCGAATTATCGATCTCGTAGCACCAGACGACGGAAGCGGAGCAGCAAATGTCAAGGTCGTGAGGAAAGTCATCAATACACTTATGGGACGTGGGTTTCTGCAAGAGCAAACAGTCCGAGAACTGGAAGAGTGCATTCAAGGCCGCGACAACATGCCAGGCGGAATGAGCAGTCCTGCGCATGCAGCAGATGACGCCAGACGAGACGGCGGCGCTTCTGCAATGCGCTCTACTCCACACTCTGTAGCGCGAGAATCTGGCGCATTCTATACTTCTGGCATAAGATTGGACAAAAGGCAGATCGAGCAGCGAATAGAGGAAGATCGAGAGCGGCATAAGAGGGCAAGGGAGAACATATGGGCTATACCGCAGCCAAGTGCGAATTTGGCGCATGATGCCGAGTTTCAGGAATTGTGGGAGGACGGAAGTGATGTGGATAGTGATGATTATCGTATGGCGAAGGAAGAGGCAGAGGAGAGGAGGAAACATTTGGAGTATGATGATTATTGAAAGATGCTTTTTCATACGATTTGATATCTTAGCGAGGCGTTGGTGGAGTCAGAAAGCTCGAAAGGAGCGAAAAAGATACCATGGATTTGTTTACGACGGAGCTCTACATTTCCGCACAATGAAAATTCCGCCTTCGAGGCTGTCCAACCGGATTTCTGCCTGCTCCTCCGCATTGTGCTGTACAAATGTGCGTATGCGCTTAGCACTGCTGGCAGATATACGGCTGCAAGGGTCAGCAACTTGGCTTTCTGAGAATGAGTACTTCTGCCTCTCACCGAATATGGTGGGTTGCCAGTGCAACAGTAACCGGCTGCTGGGCATGGTGCTGTGTGATAATCAGCATGTACGCATCGGAAGTCTTTCTGGACTCCTCTACGCACGTGGACACTGTGCCATTGTCTGCTGCGTAAGAGTCAAGAGAATTGTCACAATTGTGACCTTGAGACTTTGAAGTTTCACGGCTGAGATTGAGTTGCTCTTCTGATCGAGGAACGTTGGTAGTGTTTAAGGAAGTAAGATCTTATCTGATCGAGGCCCAAACACTTATGTATGAGAGACGATTGTGATGGAGCCCGAGGATTTGCGAAATCCTTCAAGATTTGAGACAGTGAAGGGACAAATCCTTCAGCTTTGCGAACCTGCCTTTCTGCCGCTGCCTCAATGCTTGTTTGAGGCGACTGATCGGGGGGCCGAGCGTACTAAAGTGCTATTCGACTTCATCAAAAGCAACGAGAAGGGAGCATTGACCATCGACTTTCATGTGTCACATTTCGTTCATGGGAGACGGAATCCCTCATCGGCTTTTGTCGTCCTAATTCTACATGGGCATCCATGACAAGCGCGTCCATCTTCACGCTGCATTTTCTGTACTCCACCTCTTTTGTCAAGAGCGACAATGATGAGTACAAGCGCCGATCGCCATTCCACTATTCTTACAAGCATCCCAGTCCGGTCACGACAAGCCTTTCCAGTCTCTTTCCCATCCAAGCAGCCCAAATTCAAGCTAGCCAGTAGCGTAAGAGACCAGAGTCGGCATGGTCGCCATTATTGGGTGCTGTAGTATCGCTGTACACAGGAAATAGTATGTCATGCATTTGTCGGACATCACATCCAGAGATGTGCTTTTCAAAGGCATAGAAGCCTGAGATGTCGTTGCCGTACAATTTCGCTCGTAGAAATCGCAATGAATGGCAGTTCATCAAGCTACCTCTACAAGGGTTGCGTCGTGTTCGGACGGTTCAAGTGTGATGGTTCCGCTTAGCAAGGGCAGGACCGTGGAAGCTGAAGTTACTGCCATTCCCAATACCGCTGATGCCGTTGCCGCCTGGGAAAAAGCTGGAGTTCTGGTGCGAGAGCGCACTGGGCTGGAGCTCTTTGTTGTCCTGCTTTGGGCTGTCCACAAGGTCCCGCACGGCTTTCTCGCGCAAGTCCCAAGAAGTGGAGGGGCGATGCCGGGGTTGGAAGTTACCAGCTTCGCTACCGTATCCGCCATAGGTCGTGGACAATGGCGAGCCAAGCATTGAGGCGGAGTAGAGCGGCCGGCCGTCGGCAGCACGAACAGGAGAGATGTTCTGCAGACTAGAAGATACAGATCCCTGCTCAGAAGAGCTGTCAAAACGTTCCGGCGAGTACGAGCCACCAGCTCTGTGGAGGGTGAGCTCGATATCCTGGATTTCCAGGGTAATTCGATTCATCTTGGCGTTGAGAAGTCTCATGTTCATGCTGCTCGTGGCCGGGTCCTGCATTTGGCCTTGCACCAGGTACTTCTCAGCGTGCAGCATGTGGTGGCGAGCTTTCAGCTTCTCCACGTCCAAGACACCTGGACTGGACTCAATGGTAGTCACCAGATCTGGAAGCGTGGAGCCACGCTTCAAGTGAGAATGCGGACGATGGGTTGGCGTGTCCTCTCCACTTCGAGAGTATCCGTTGTGTGCCTTTGGAGTGTTGCGCAACGCACGAGCGCTGCCACGTCCGGCATTGCCGCTGAAGCTTGGCATGCTCGCAGAGGCTGGGACACCAGAAAAGCTCTGCGCTAGGCTGAAGTTCGTGTTGTGAGCAGCAGGCGAGACCAAGCTGGAAGCAGGGTATCTATTTCCACGCTGCTGAGTCAAGCTGTCCATTGACACTGATGGGTGAAGCACTGGGCCTCCTTGGGTGCGCATTGAGTGCATGGATGCAGAGTGCTGCAGTGAAGCATTGTCGCGTTCGGCAGCCTGGAAGAAATCCCTAGGACTGTTGAAGGAGCGTGAAGTCGGCGGCACGTCCATGTCGAAGCTGTCTCCAGTTGGCGAAGGGAGCAGTACCAGGTTACCAGCAGCGTCGACGGTGACTGAGGCAATTTCTCCAGGCGCAAGCTTTGTGTTGCCGAGCATTGCGAGATTGTACTTCGGTGGGCCTGAGCCATTGCCTGTCAGGCGACCAGAAACCTTGGCAGCTGTAGGAGTAGAATCATCACCGTCGGACATGTCAGAGGCTGCGTTACGCTGACGCTGGAAAGGGACATTGAAGGAGGATCCGCCACGGAAGCTGCCACCACGTCCTCCGCGGCCGGCACGATCACCGCGATCGCTGAATGTGCCGCGCCGCTGCTGAGCGCCTCCTGCTTTACCGAGCTCGTAGTTCTCACTGTAGTTCTTTGGGTGGCCGAGAATGCTGGCGGTAGCAGGCGTCTGAACGTATTGCTGTACAACTGCGCGACCGACTAACTTCATGTCAGCGAATGTACATTGGCAGGGCAGGATAGCAGGTCACAGCTGCGCTACTCACTATTGTGGTCAAAATTCATGCCGTTCCACATGTTACCGACAGGGTGGTCATTGTGCTTCTGGCGGATGTGCGAGAAGTGAAAATAGGAAACGTCTTTGATGTATACCCAGGTAAGAGGGATTGAGCTGCAGGCTGTTAGCGACAGCGCAATTGTAGGCATGAGACGACTTACCCAACGCATGGATTCTTTGCAGCCGGGTTAACCTCCCAGCCGTCGACAGGGGCGTTTGGATCCCAAGGACCACTCATTTCAGCAATGCCACAGAATTTCTTGCTGCCGTTTACAGAGAATAGCATCAGGACTTTCTCGTTGGTGTCGAGGCGCATGTCCCAGATCTTCATGATTCGCTCAGCAACTTTTGCCATGACGGACAATTTGCCCTGGCGAATGGAGGTGATCACGTTGCTTGGAAATTCCGATTTGACATTTATGATACGAGTCTGTCGATTCGTCAGCCAAACTCATTGAAGTTTTTGGGTTGAATCAACATACGCCAAGAGGCATCTGAAAATGCTCCGGGTTGACAGCCGCCAGAATCGTGAGCGCACCATCGAAGGCCTCCTCCCATTCGGCTTTGGGATCCTTCAGCCCGCGTCGAAGACTACGCGGATGAGATCTCTCAGACCACCTATTGCAGACAATGAGCATTAGCAGATGTATGATATGGCAAAGCCGTGAGCACTTACACTTCAGCCTTGACACCAGCCATAGCCGGATCCTGTATCGTGTAATGGTCGCTGACCGCGTGCGAGCCACTCGAGTCGGACTTGTGATCATTGAAGACAGTTCCGGCGTCATTGTCGACGTTCGGTTTGACGATCTCGATCATATCTGAGAATGCGCCGCGCTGAGTGTGGTTCTTGCTGTCGCTATCGACCTTGCTGAAGGACGAACCAGCTTCTTGAGGGGTGACACCAAACGGTTGCTGTGTCAATTTATCGGTCATTCTGCCAAAGCTCTGGCGAGCTGGCGAGGGAAAGCTGCATGATTCTGCAAAGCTGTGGTACTGCTCGGAAGAAGCAAAGCTTCCCATCTCCTCATTGAGACCGGTGTTAGCACCAACGATGCGGCCGTCGGCGGAGCGTATAAAGCTGGTCTGTCCACTCTGCATGCCAAGACCTGGCAGTGGACTGATTCCGTGCTCAGTGGGAGTAGCTGGCTCATGGAATGCGCGCGTCGGTGTGCTTGCGAACGTATCCCAGCTTGGCTTCGGTCGAATTCCAGCACTGTTTGCTGGAAGACTGTGGCTTGGCGACCAGATGTTGGAGCTGTAAAGGGGTACAGCAGTGTGAGGCGACTTCATGTCAGACTTGCCATCGCGAAGTGAGCCAGACGTGTTCTTCAGCGTCAGTCGCGGCTTGCCCTGCGCACCAGCCTTGGATTCATTATTCTCTGGCTTTGGCACGAAGTCGGACGCTTTCGGGTCGAATGGAACGAGGGAGACGCCATTCGTGTCTTGCGCCGCCATCTGGTCGTTTGCGCTCATGGCGCCGCGCATCAGTGTGAGATCAGCGCCGGTTCAGGCTCGCAGCCCAAATGAAGTGTCGCGCAGATTCCGCGCCCAGATCAGAAGTGCGCGCCTGAGTGCGGTATACTGGTGAGCCTGCTGACCGCTTCCAGGCGATGTCGATGAAGCGCGCAAGTTGTAAGTGTGGTAGACGACCAAGGTGAAGATGTGTTTGTTTTGCGACTTCACAGGCCCGTGCTCCCAATTGGGAACTGCGGTGACGCGGTCCTACAGCAACCATCTCAACTTCACTCACGCAGGCTTTGTCAGATCAGACTCGAGTGTCTTGATTGGTTGATTCAGCTTACCGGTCGAGCAGAAGTCGTAGATCTGCTTCATTCGAGCTCTGAATGTCTTCAGTTCAGTCCAGGCGCCCATGGCGAAAAGGATCGTCTGCTTTTGTGAAGCGCCAGACCAAGGGCATGATTGAGCACGGAGCGTCGTACCAGTCCTCGATAAGTGTGAGATCTGTCGAAAAGAAGAGCTCAACATCGAGCGCCACGTCCTGACCGCATGGTGTTGTGAAGAGGTAGGATTCTCGGTGCAAATGCAGAACTCCGGCCACGGATACCAAGGCGTACAGATGAGAGCAGAGGTCCACGCGAGCACTACATTTCTCGGATAGTAGTGAGGCTATCACTTTTGTTGAAAACGACCCGTCCTGGTTCCTCACTTTCCCATCAAGTTCAAGTTGGATCTTTTTTCACACGAATCTTCCACATGGCTCATTGCAGTCCTCGATACATTTGTCTCAAGTCTTTCTTGCTCAGACTCATGGTTCCAGACCTTTGTCTAAGGTCTTCACCATCGTATTCCATTCCCTCTCTGACGCGATGCGCTTATTGCAAGTCTCGACATGTACGCCCTGACTTCGAAGCAATGAGTCTTCTGGTTTCATCTTCTACACAGTCTGCCGT
Source organism: Pseudocercospora pini-densiflorae CBS 125139 (assembly GCA_000504365.2). Taxonomy (NCBI): domain Eukaryota; kingdom Fungi; phylum Ascomycota; class Dothideomycetes; order Mycosphaerellales; family Mycosphaerellaceae; genus Pseudocercospora; species Pseudocercospora pini-densiflorae. The sequence continues at coordinate 65,386 of KZ107232.1, forward strand.
TTGCTACGCGGTCGGCTATCTGATGTTTCTGTCAATGGTTGCAGATCAGGGACTCTTGCTTACCTGTCTGGAACTACCACCGAAGGCATTCGAGCTTCATCGTCTACGACGAGCAAGCTGTCGAAGGACTACACTACGCGCTCCCACACCGAGCACGATCTGCAAGATTTGCTTGCATGCTCGATGGGCATGCTGTGCGCAGCGACCTGTACGCCTCTTTTCGCTATGGCACGGAAGGAGGCAAGGTGAGGTTGGAGGCTGCCGGGAAATCAGACGCGCAACGGACTTGACTCCGTACCAACCAGCAAAGGGAATTCCTTTCTCTCTTCCATCCTCTGTGCACGAGATTACAGGTGGCTCGACCTATCGGAAAGCAGCGGTGCCTAGCCAATTATCGCTTGTAGGTCGAGCTAATATTTAATAAGTTATACCAAGCTTTAAAGGGACAAGAGGCTGTCGCTAACTAAAGTTAACTTTGTCGCCTATTTCCTATTTAAAATAGAAAACTAAGGCTTAACCCTATTATAACCCTACTAGAACGCCTTAAAGCTATATCTATTATTAATATATAGGATCTTACTAGAGACTCGTTCTTTCCTAATATAT
>KZ107237.1:0-13850 GCA_000504365.2 Pseudocercospora pini-densiflorae CBS 125139
ATAAGGTGGATTGTTACCACCCGAAGGGTGGGCGGCAGCGAAGCGGAAGCCACGGATACATACTTCGGTCGAATGATATGCAGAGGTTTGCCAATTCGCTTTTGATTCTGCCTCATATCTTCGGCTCTAAGGGAAGGAGTTCTTGGCTTTGGAAGAACAGCATTCTTCGCTGTATGGAGATGGAGGAATGTCGCAAAGCAATTCGTATTCTAGCATTTATTCCTTCCTATGTACCATCCACCCTCTCATTCCCCTTCCACTCGCCTAGCAACCCTTCTTACTGCCTCGAAGTGAATTCTTCGTGCTCATCCTTCAAAGATCACAGTCGCCGTTTCCTCCACCATCACCGTGCTCGAGGTTGCACGCATCAATGAACTGATTCAATTGATCCTTCCTGATCTCACACTTATTTCCCCCAACGCTGATTTTACCATCAAGCTGCAGACACACGTCGATAGTACTCTTTATATCAACAGTGGGACTATTTGGAGGGTTGCAGCAGGCGTAGGTGTAGTCGACGCGCTTCTCTTTGCGGCTGAAGATAGAGCAGCTCTCCTCGCCAGAGCCACGTCCGATGCTGTTGCAAGCGTTGGTGAACATGTCCTGATATTCGTTCTTGGCGATTGGTCCACAAATCACAGATGGATCCGTGCCCTCGGGATTTGCTTTAAATCGTGGGCCGCCTTTGATACTGCCGAAGGCGATTTCGCAAGCTTTCTGGGTATCGACGTTGACTGCAACGCCATTGTTGTCGGTGCACCAGGAGCACACGTCCGAGCCATCGGCGAGAGCTGCGCCGGCTGAGGCGAGGAAAGCGAAGATGACGTCGGCTTTCATGATGAGGTTCAAGCTTTATCTGGTTGTAAGAGTACTTTGATTGAGGGTTGCATTGTTGTCTGGAGGATACGCCCCGATGGAGAAGACAACGAGCCTTATATGTCTTTTCTCAGATGCTGGCGGTGACGTTCACGATGCTGCATGCTCGTCATCGCTCATTGCCGATGTTGCAACCTGAGCACGTTCTGAATGCTTTTGACCAGCTACGTTCTGTGTTTTGGTGTTTCGAAGCCATCTGCGCACATTTTACACGCGGGATTCCTCCATCGAGTGACGCTCCAACTTCCAGTTAATTCCGTCGACGTGAGTTCCGTGCCGATGACCCTCAAAGGTGGGACTGCCATCAACTTCATCCGCCATTAGTTCCCGAGAAGGGTACAAGATTGGCAAAGTGACATTGTCTGCGCACACGGTCGCCGGTTAGCTTATCCATCCTTCACGTGCTAATGGTACCTGCGCTACGGCCGAGACCCAGTTGAGCTATGCTCATTGCTTTCGAACACGTGCTTGTGACCAGAAGCATACCCGCGCAGCCATTTGATGGGTTTTGCTTGCTGGCCCAGGGCTGAATCCAAACGTTACCAGTTTCCGTCATGTTTGTGTGTCCATAGCTGTATTGCTCCATATGCGTTGAAGTCTGGCGCTGTAATTAGCATTATCAGTGCTTGAGAGGACGCCTTGAAGTGACAACATCCTGGAAAAGAGTGGCATCTTCCATACGAAAATTGCACCAGACAACGTGACCACTCAGAGACCAGTATGAGCAAAGTTATGGCCTGGCTCATTGTTTACCGCTGAATCGGCGCTGATATGGATGACTGTGCTGTATCGTCTTTAAGCAGGCTGCCAACATGTCTCGAAGGAACTCATGGGGGAGGCTGGTGCGGCTCAGTTCGCGTTCCGTATTCTATGAAGATCTCTGATCTCTCGAATGCTCCATCAGGCAGGTGGAAAGTAGAGATGTGTCTGCCCGAAACACGAGCCGCAATGTATGATGCATGAATTTAACGCTGCCGTCGCTGTGGGTCTGGGCCTGTGCTTCACAATGTGACCAAAATCCGCAGAGCAAATTGAGTGATATGCGCAATGTTCGGAGGTGTTGCGAATGTTCTTGCGTTGGATGTAGTCGCATGAAAAGGGAAGAAGGCATAAAGTGGTCGAGAAGCGAAGGTGGATTGCGCCGGCGCCAAGAAATTCCGGCCCAAGATGTCCGTATACTCTTTCACAACCCATCATGTACCATCCGTAACGACTTCGCGTTCGTAGCCTTCAGCAGCCCATCTCTCGAGCATGAAATCCAGATATAAGCGCGATCACGAGTGACATCGAACTGTTTCCGCCTTCACCGAGTTGCCAGTGGCCAGAGAACAGCCCTTGGCCTGGTTCCGGAGCGCCTGCGACGATGAACAAATGCCTACAGATTTACCATTAGCGTGGTCTTTCATGTAGCAATATGAGGGCTCTGCGCTCGATGAACGAGACTATGCTACTGTCTGCGAAGTGCCGAGCGCTGCTAGATCTGTATAGCGGAGCTGTACAAAATGCTAGTAGGATGGGGTAGGACGAGCAAGAGCATGGTCCCCAGATACCGAAAGATCTTCAAGCAAATTGAGCTCTGTAGACTCTGGCTCGAGAGACTTGTCCATAGCTCGGAGGTTGAAAAGTCAGATAGAAGCGGTCCGGTCGTTCGCATGCTGCTACACAAGGGAAGTAGTACAAGTTGTCCACGCCTTGTCCTGCTGGCCTGAGCCAATACTCCATGGTTCAGCACATTTCAGCAGCGGCTTTGAAATGGTTATCCGGGGCAACTTACTCGGCGAGAATCTTGAGCAAGCCCTTCTCGGCCTCAGCTCTGTGGAGCTCGCTTGGCTGTGCCATGGTTGTGGACGTCGACTTGTAGCTTGCCGATGTTGACGGCGTCGAAGATGTCTGGAGTGCGCGAGAGCTCAAGTGAAGGCGCGTTGTCGTGGGCTCCAGTAGAAGCAAGCGCGTTTGCTTGAAGCTTTAAATTTCACTTCACTCCAAGAACATCGCGCCACTACACACGTCCTGCGAAACAACTCTCCCAAAGCTCCACAACATCATGTCTGGACCAGACTCCGACCGCAGTAACAAGTTCAAGGCCTTCGTGGCAGGCCTGCAAGAGTAAGCGCGAAGCCGCCTATTTCGACAGAGACACCGACAGCTGACTCGCAGTAGCTCATACAACGACCCGCTCTTCTCAGATCTTATCGTCAAATGTCAGGACATCGAGCGGCGCATACACAAGATCGTAGTGTGCAAGCACTCGAAATGGTTCGCGAAGGCGTGCACCGGCGACTTCAAGGTAGGCTCCAACACGATTCTCTCGAAAGCTGATGAGACTGACCGCGCATCAGGAAGGAAAGTCCAAGACAATTGAGCTGCACGAGGATGATCCCGAGATTATTGATGCCATGCTGAAGTATTGCTACGCCTTCGAGGTCGATGCTGGTGGTTCATACCTTCGAGCTGTCAAAATTTTTGCCGCCGCCGAGAAGTACATGATGGAACCGCTTCAGCGGGCTGCCGCCGCAGAGTTCGCTCGTATCTTCCAGCCTTCATTTTGGAGTAAGTATCAATCCCCGTGTAAGGCGCGACTCCAGCCGATCGCGTCCGACTCAGGTGGCAGTGTCAGAGATAGCAGCACTGTCTCGCCCCTGTGCCCTGGAGCGAACATCGTTAGATGCATTGCTAATCCTCATACCCATTGCTTTCAGATGCCCTTTCTTCGGACTTGGGGGGCTCAGTCACCGACCACGTTAATGCCATAGCTGAGGCATATACGACCAGCAGTGATCCAGACAACATTCTGCGCTCTGCCATCCTCAACAGTGTCACGTTGAGACCGGAGGCATTCGAGGGCGAGATTACTAAGTCTTTAGGATATCGGGAGATTGCGAAGAGCCATCCCGAATTCAGTGTCGACTTGGCTATGAGGCTTGCAGAGACAGGGCCAACGTTGGAGACTATGCGTGTCCGGATCCGCTGTCCACATCGTCGTTGGGACTCGTTGGCTTTGAAGGACGTCCTCTATGGTGGTTGGCACGAGGCGACAATCCAATCAACGTGTATACACTGCTCACCTGACTTGCTTTTCGAGGTGACAGCACCTGATGGAGGCCAAGCATCTGGGCAAGACACGAACGAGTGGGCTGCAGGAGGGTGGTGAAATATCAGTCTTTCGAAACATCAGGCTATTCACCAGGACTCGTGGCAGCAATGCACCGCATTTGCTCCCTTTGTACTTAGCAGCTCTACGTAGGCGCCTTCAGCTACGCGCAGACCGTCGCTATAAAACGCCAGACCATTAAGGAGCGGCTGTCCATGCTGCTCTCTTAATTTATGATGTTGAGAATGCTACGCAGATGGCATTTATTGAATTGCCTGCCCCAGCTTGACCTTACTTGATATCTTATCTCACGATAAGATGCAGCCAAACATACAGTTGACGACTTTGTTCAAGCGAGAGGTCATCTCCCTGCCCAGCCACCAATGCATTGCTTGATCTCAATTGCCGAGTCCTCCGAGGACGATCTCCTCCACTTCCCGACATCGTCACCATCATCTCACTTGCGGAAGAACTCCTCACCACTTTCTACCCTAGATCTCATCTTCATCTTCGTGTCTGTACCCGGGAAACGGCTACAATGGATAAATGCCATGCATCGGCAGCGGAGAAGACTCGTTTCAATGCAACGCCCCGCCTTCGTCCCTTGCGGTGAGTTCTTCCGTTACATCACCAAGCTGGAGCTCGCCCTGGTCACCTCCGCGTGCTGTGCCTGATCTTCAACAAAAGCTTCCTCTCTTGGCCTATGAGCTACTCTCGTGGCCGAGAAAACTTGCGTGATGATCGCACATTCGGTCCATGACGGAGCGAGCGGCTGTTGATATTGTAGATGGTCCCGTAAGGTGAGTGGGCGTTTCTTCTTGTCTTCTGCTTGCGAAGTGTGGTAAGAGCATGACAAGTCAGACCACTGTCTTCGGCAGAGCAGAAAGACATCATGCTGTTCAGGAAGATTTGTCAGGCAGCGCTGCTGGCGACGGCAGCGGTGCAGACTGCGGCATTGGCTATAGGTGGGAAGCCGAATATGATGATTAGACCTTACCCAAGGAATGAGCCACTTCAAAGCATTGTGACGTGGGACGAGGTGAGAGACTCGCGAGAGAATGAAAAGTGTCCATGCTGATGATCACAGCACTCATTATTCGTGCACGGCGAGAGAGTCCTGTTCTACTCTGGCGAATTTCATCCTTTCCGACTACCAGTAGTATCGCTCTGGCTAGACGTCTTTCAGAAGATCAGAGCGCTGGGGTACAATGGTGTCTCAGTGTATTGGGATTGGGCACTTCTTGAAGGCAAACGAGGCGATTTCACTGCAGAAGGCATCTTCGCCCTTGAACCATTCTTTGACGCAGCCAAGAAAGCAGGAATCTATATCCTCGCTCGACCTGGACCATACATCAACGCAGAAGCCTCTGGCGGTGGCTATCCTGGATGGCTGCAGCGTGATGCTGCAAAACTACGAACAAGGGATCCTCGATACCTTGCGGCGACCGACAATTATGTTGCGAGCATGTCAAAGATCATCTCAAAGTATCAGATCACAGAGGGCGGCCCAGTGATTCTGCTCCAACCCGAGAATGAGTACTCTCAAGCTACTGCAGATACACCAGAATTTCCAGACTCTGTCTACTGGCAGGCAGTTGAGGATCAGTACAGAAATGGTGGCATCATTGTGCCTCTGATCTCGAACGATGCACACGCACATGGCTACTTTGCGCCAGGGCCTCCACAAAGGTACAATGCTACTGTTGACATCTATGGTAAGTATTCAATGCAAGGTAAGCTCGCAGAAGTATGCTAACATCGACCAAGGCCATGACGGATATCCTCTGGGCTTCGACTGCGCAAACCCATACACCTGGCCTGATGGCGACCTTCCCACGTACTATCTGAACGACCACATCAACCAAAGCTCTAGCACTCCCTACTCACTCGTCGAATTCCAAGGCGGTAGCTTCGACCCATGGGGCGGTCCTGGATTCGATAATTGTCTAGCTCTTCTCGGATCAGAATTCGAGCGAGTCTTCTACAAGAACGACTTCAGCTTTGGAGTGACAATATTCAACATCTACATGACGTATGGCGGCACGAATTGGGGCAATCTCGGTCATCCAGGTGGTTACACCTCCTACGATTATGGTGCTGTCATTACCGAGGAGCGTCTTGTCAGTCGCGAGAAGTACTCTCAAGCCAAGCTTTTGGCAAGCTTTCTCCAAGCATCACCTGCATATTTGACGGCGATTGCCCAAAACAACAGCAATGCGAATGGTTCGTACACTGGTAACGATGCACTTGCTACGACTGCACTGCTCGGCAATGTCACGAACTTCTTCGTCATCCGCCACGGCGCCTACAATACGCTCGACACCACTGAGTACAAGATCACGCTACCGACGAGTATCGGAAACCTTACGATCCCGCAACTTGGTGGTAGCTTGTCTTTGCACGGCCGAGACTCCAAGATGTATGTCACTGATTACGATGTCGGCGGATCCAATCTTCTCTATTCCACTGCCGAGGTCTTCACTTGGAAGAAGTACACTTCTGGTTATGGCAAGAAAACTGTGCTCGTTGTATATACTGGTCCTGGAGAAACGAACGAGCTTGCTGTCACCGGATGTGGTGATGCCAAGCTGACGGAGGGAGAGGGTGTCGACATCGCTGACAAGAATGGCGCAACCGTACTCAAGTTCGACACCAGCTCGAGCCAGCGAGTCGTCTCATTCGGCAATAGCTTGACGATCTACATTGTCGATCGTGAGACTGCTTACACTTTCTGGACGGCCGACACAGAATATACGCCTCAGATCTCCTCGCCCATCATTCAAGGGCCATACCTCATTCGGTCCGCAAAGGTCGAAGGAAGTGACTTGCACATTGTCGGAGATCTCAACGCAACCTCGCCACTCAACATCATAGGCGGAGCTCCGGAGCCATTGGGCAAATTGACCTTCAATGGCAAGCAGGTCTCCTTCAAGCAGGGCGGTGGTGTGGTGACCGCGACAGCTGATTACACGAAGCCAAGCATCAACGTACCTAGCCTCTCCTCATGCAACTGGAAGGTCCTTGACAGTCTCCCAGAGATCAAGGCAGACTATGATGATAGTGCTTGGCCAAGTGCCGACCTTACCTACAGCAACAACACTGCCCGGAATTTGACGACCCCGACATCGCTGTACGCCAGCGACTACGGATTCAACACGGGCAATCTACTCTATCGTGGCCACTTCACCTGCAAGGGTAAAGAGACCAGTCTCTACCTGGCCACGCAGGGTGGATCAGCTTTCGGTCACTCAGTCTGGCTGAACGACATGTTCATCGGCTCTTTTGATGGTGCAGATCTTTACGAGAATTGGAATGCAACCTACACACTTCCGGCCACCTCAGGAGATGCCGTCTTGACTGTCCTCGTCGACAACATGGGTCTTGACGAGAATGGCAGAGCTGGATCGAGCGAGATGAAGAACCCAAGAGGTATTTTAGACTACAGCCTCTCCGGCTACGAGAAGTCCGAGATCAAGTGGAAGTTGACCGGCAACCTCGGAGGCGAGGACTACCAAGACCGCGCTCGCGGACCCCTCAACGAAGGTGGTCTCTACGCTGAACGTCAAGGATACCATCTCCCTGGCGCACCATCCGACTCCTGGAAGTCAAGCGAAGGCCCAACCGAAGGTCTCAAATCTGCAGGCGTCGCCTTCTACGCCACGACCTTCGACCTCAACATGCCAGAAGGATACGACATTCCGCTCTCCTTCTCCTTCTCCAACACCAGCACCACAACATCAGTGAACGGTACTCTAGCCACCGCGTACCGCGCTCAGCTCTACGTTAATGGCTACCAGTTCGGAAAGTATGTGCATAACATTGGTCCTCAAGACACCTTCCCTGTACCTGAAGGCATCTTCAACTACCATGGAAGTAATTACGTGGCGATCAGTCTCTGGGCACTTGAGAAGGAGGGTGCGAAGGTTGAAGGCCTTGAATTGGTCACTGGACCAGTGATACAGACTGGCATGGAGAAGGTTGAGAATAGTCCTATGGATGGGTGGAAGAAGAGAGAAGGGGCTTATTGATGTAAGGTATGATGATTAATGCAAGAGTATAATGATCTCTCAAGAGCTATGACGGAATTCATCGCTCCGTCTGTTCGTGGGTGGCCCATCACTCTGAAGTGCCGTCATCGTTCTGTATCTCGCAAGCAGAGCCCGCGACCTCAAAGATCCGCTTGAAATCGAAGGTAATGGCGAGAGAGTGGCAGTTATAATCGAGGCTCAGTTCAATCGCTCCGAAATGCCATGATTGCCCAGTGTCTTGCTGACGGAGCTCACGACCTTGATAATCTAGGGGATGGTGGAAGCAATGACACTCACTGCTGCAGTACCGGCCGATCTCTCTGAAGGGCCACGATGGTTCATTGCCTCGCCAACGGAACTGATGAGCTTTAACAGTCATCGGAACCCCGAAGCGATGGCGGGAAAGTGGTGCTTGAGTGCTGGAGTTCGACCGATCGCTCTGAATAGTCGTGGTCGTCCACTGTCTGACAAACAGAGCCCACGACCTTGGAAATCTATGAAGTAACGGAAGCGACGACACTTGATGCCGCAGTCCTGGCCAACCACTCCAAATTGCCATGATCGCCCAGTCCCTGGCCATCAGGGCTCAGGACCTTGGACATCTACGACCAAGCGGAAGCGAAGACACTTGATGTCGCCATTCTGGCCGAGCGCTCCGAAGTGCTATGACGACCCAGTGCCCTGTGAATCGATTCCATAATCTTGGACATACATGATGGAATAGAGCCAATGTTGAGAGTGCGCCACTTGATGTTGCATTTCTGCTCGATCCCCTCAAAATGTCATGGTCGTTCGGTGCCTCGAGGCTAGACCTTCGCACCCTGGAATCTGTGTGAAACCGGAAGGAACATTGAGAATGCAAGACGTGAATTGTATTGCGGCTCTGAAGGTTAGTGATCAGCTTTCCTTCGCTCGATGTCTGTTCAGTCCATGCAAACGGAGCTCATGATCTTGGCAGTATACGGGCAATTGGAAGCAGTGGCAAGAAAGTGACGCTTAGTGTTGCATTCTGGAGGTGAGCCACTATCGTCCCTCGTTCGATCTCCCAACGCTCCACATATCTTCGGTGTACCAAGCTCATCGCATCGCTTTTCTCATGATCTTCCTGCGCCTATGATTCCGAGTGTGACACCTAGTCTTCCTCCTCCAAGCTAGCCATCATCTGTGCCTTGTCAGCATCGATGCTCTACGAACCATGGTAGCTGAACTTACCTCGCTCTCGAACATGAAACTCTTCCAGACCCCGTGATTCAGCTCACCGGCCAGATAGTCATGGTAAGGGCCCTGGTGGTAACATCTTAAAGTCCGCCGCTCCCCCTTGTACTCAAATGTCCGAACGTCTCTCAGCTGAGTTCGCAAGGGCTGTGGCATGCGTTCAACACATCTGACCGTATGCCACTCTTGACCGGCGAACGTGAGGGATTCGATGTAGCTCTTTCTAGTGGCATGGTTGACTTGCATGAGGCTGATGTTCGGGAATTGAGCTTTGCGGTCGGCGCTGACTTGGACGACTTTGGTGCTCGGGGTGAAGGTCAGGTCGTAGATCTCATCGTAAAGCTCTTGTGGCAGTGACTCGAGGAGGTCGCGAAGGGTTGGTGTGTTTGATTGAGACATCGTTGCGTCGGTCGAGTGCAGTGCGTTGAATTTGGCGTGTCGGTGTTGAAGCGCAGCTGTGGAATTGGTGGCGAATTTTGATCTGTGTGCATGTGAGGCTTGGGGGCTGCCTGAAGTTTGTGTTCCCGGGTCTAAGTGACATTAGGACTGACACGATCAACTGTGGGCGAGGAACATCAATGGAGATTCCCTTTTGCTGTCACTTGAAACATATTGCATTCAACACACAGTCGTCCTTCAATCGGCATCGACACGTCAGTCACGCACCACGAACAATGAGAAACTCGATCGCAGAAGTCCAACACAGAGGCTAAGAAGCTGTCTGCCACGAGGGGAGGCATCGATCAGGCCATGCACGGGCTAGGAAAGGTCTCTCGTACCCAAAGCTTCGCTCGCGCGTCGTCCTTCCGCTCCTTTGCTGCCCATTCTCTTAATGTTCTCTTCAACTTTTTGCCCGACGCTGTCTTCGGCAGTTCTTTGAGGAAGACAACGCCTCCATCCAACCTCTTATACTTCGCCAGCCGCTCAGCAACATAAGCCTTCACATCGTCCCCTGTCAAGTCCTCGCATCCAGGTTTCGGAACGACATATGCTCTCGGTAGCTCTCCATCGATGCTTTTAACAGGAATGCCGATGACTCCGACGTCAGCAACCTTTGGATGCTCGTACAACACTGCTTCCAATTCCGTTGGGGCGACCTGGAATCCACGGACTTTGATCAACTCTTTCTTGCGGTCTACGATATACCATCGTGTCGTTTTGCCGTCTCGATCTATGCGCTGTCAGTGGAAGTCAAATCGAGCTCTCTGAAAAGCTTACAAGCAATGTCACCAGTGTGGAAGTATCCGTCCGCGTCCCAATCTCTGGCGTTGGCTTCAGGATTTTCGAAGTAGCCTTGAATCACAATTGGTCCTCTGACACACAGCTCTCCTCTGACATTGAAGCCAGTGATGTCTTTGCCGTCATCGTCGACCAACTTGGCGTCCATGTTCGGGAGTAGCTGGCCAACTGAACCTGTTGGCTCATCGTGCGGCCAAGGCGTCATTGAAGCGGTACAGCACGTTTCCGTCATACCTTAGGACGTGTTAGCTGCTGGCCAGGATAAAACTGAGGATGTCTTGATGTGAAATTTACCCCAAACCTGAGCAAAAGGACAATCCGGATGAAGCAGTTCTTTCAGCTTTGCCTGCTGCCAAGCGTCCAGTGGTGCTGCACCACCATGCGCAAGCCTTATCGACTTCAAGCTATATTTCTTCGACAACGGAGAGTTGATGATGGCAGTCACCATAGGTGGAACGAATGCTCCCTCTGTGATCTGGTGTTTCTCAACAAGTCGAAGGTACGTTTCAATATCGAATCGCTTCGCAATGACCATCTCTTCGCCAGATCGCAGCGGAGTGTAATGGCATAGCGGTGCAGTAGCAACGTGGAACATTGGCAGAATTGCGAGTCGTTTGGAATCCCAGGGTGTCGGAGTCCATTCGCAGAACAGACGATGCTGAGCAATGAAATTATGGTGCGAAAGCATTGCAGCTTTGGGCAGACCTGTCGTTCCACTGCTGAAGAGTCGTGCTATAGTTGTGTTCTTTGCTGTTTCGAGATCATCGAATCGTGGCCAGTCGCTTTCGCCATGGTCAAAGAGCCTTTGCCAGGACTGAAAGCCTTGCTGAAATTTCTTGTCGAAGACGAATATGCGCTCGGTGGGTATACCCACCTCTTTGCAGCTGAGACCACGTGTGCAAGCAGATCTGGTTCCACTATCACAGCCTGTACCTTCGCTGCTCGAAAGTGATGAGCTAGCTCGAAAGGCCTGAAACCGTGGATCAGTGTCCAGCACGATCTCATCGCGAGGTCATTGACCTACTGGTATGCTGGATTCGACCCGGTATATACTCCTCCAAATCCGGCTATTCCATTCACAAGGACCGGATAGTCTAGGTTGTTAAAGCTGTGTATGCATACACAGTCACCCTGAACTAGTCCATTGGCTTTGAAGCCAGCAGCTAACTGCCGTATTGCTTTCTTGCATTGTCTACCGGTGTAATATCGCCCTGGCTCTTCAGCATCGATGTATAAGGGTTTATCGAGGTCGTATTGCGGTTCGTCGAAGTAGTAGGATAGGACGTTTTTGGTAGGTATGCTACGACAATATCAGTAGTCAACTCTTGTCTGAATTGCACTGCGCTGCACGGCTTACGGAAAGTGTTCTTCAGCTAGGAAAGGCATTGGGATGACTTGTGCGCAAGGCTATGCTCGCCTGATATTCCCAGCATCTTGACATTGCGGCTGTTCTGGTACGAGATGGTACTCGAGGCGTGGCGATCTGCATGACGGTCTGCTTCCGAGGGATCAAGTGCTCCTCACTGCACTGTCCAACTTTGTTGTAGCTGCTCTCCTCGTGCTATCGCGGCTGTCTTTGTTTGGATATGCCGGCGCCAAGACTGCTACCCAGTCGAAGTTTCCTCCAGCTGGCGATGCGAACTTCGCAACAACAAAACCATCTGGAACATGCAATTCCATCGAGATCATTACAATTGGAGCCTTTGAGACGATCATGTCATGATGCAGGATATGGGGTGATGCGGCCTCAAAGGCCTGATGACACTTCAGTTCGAAACATGTCTTCAGCGTGACGATGGAAAAATCATGACCAGCTACGGACTGTCTTTTATACCATTATCAACAAGTATTGGCCAGCAAGCACGTGGCATTGAGCAGCTTGCCCGTAATTGGGTCTCTGAGCTCATACACATCTTTCAAAGTGCCTGCGCCCAATGACAAACCCTCTGGCAGAACCTCAGGATTCGCCGCCTCGATCTGCAGGACCATAGCACCAAGACTCATCAAGTTCGTCTCCTGAGCAGGCTTGGTCCATCCCAGCTCATAAGGAAGTCGCTCCTTTTCTGAGAAATATAGTCAGTTGACACAGCATATACGTGAATTCTATTCTGAACTCACCGAACAAAGACTTCACATAGCTGACAGGAGCGTCTCCAGTCGTCGGATTACCCATCGTCGACAGGTACAATGCAGTCTCGCCGGTACTGAGCACGAGCTGGCGAGCACCGTAGATAAACTTGTCCCCATCAATGGCTCTCTGGGTTTTGACTCGGTTATAGCGAGCCAACGACGCATCTTTGATGGTGGCTATGGTCTTTCCCTGGAAGTACGCCAGGACCTGATTCCACTTATCTTGGTTGAAAGAGTGAGCGTCACCGCTCTCGTAGATATCCTGACGAGAAAGGCTGGCGTCGTGCTCGATCGGGAAATTGTGCTGGTCAAGCTGGTTCAGGTCGAAACTCGTTGCCAAAGGATTCGGGTTTGCCTGGATTCCTAGCCCTCCAATGGCGATGGTGAAATCTGTTCCGACGTTCATGCCATCTTTCAAGCCTTTGTTCAGGACCGCAATGGACATGCCCTTGCCATTACGAGGGATGAATCCATGATTTGCGAGGGAGTTCAGACCAGGGCATGGCGACCGGACTGTTCAAAATCAGTTGACTGTCGAGACATTCGCCGAACACATTGAACATACCGTCGCCTGCACCTGGTGCTTTGTAAGCATGGCCTGCGGGCACTGCTGCTGCCCATGCCAGCGGAGCGAACAGGAGGAACTGGACGGATTTCATGTTGATTGTTGTAAAGAATAGTACGTAAAGATAGAAGGAATGATCCAAGGACTAATACATCGCATCTCAGTGGTCGCGGACATCTTGCAGAGACATATAGTGTGGCTTCGAGACCTGTTTGGGAGTTTGCCGCGGCTGCCAGAGCCATTCAAGCCACTGACCACCGAGGCGCACACCTTGGTCTAGACAAGCTTGCTGAAGGTAGCAGAATAAGGGTAGCGGATAAGTACCAGCACTCAAATCAAATAGACAGTGGCTTCATGCTACTGCATACCCCAGCATTTGGGCTGTCGATCACATTGCTAAAACTTCCCAGAAGGCAAGACCAAGGTCGATCAGGTGTGTATTCTCGGTTCTGCACGCCCAGGGCTTTGCCGCACCCCAGCAATCTCCGCACCCTAGCTCGGGTTTGCCTCGTATTCCGGTAAAGACTAGTTACACATACAAATTAGGTAGTAGATAGGTAGAATCTCGTACTTATTCGAACTATAAGTAAATAGAAATAGGGAAATATCGATAGATTATATATATACGAAGAATTAAGTAAATTACTACGCCTAGTATATTAAATCGCGCTATTTACGATATATAGGTACTAACTACTACTCGCCT